>JAVXUL010030179.1:0-11457 GCA_035590515.1 Trichilia minutiflora
TGGATTTTGGAAGTGTGATGTAATGTTTTTGTGATAAACAGACTTTATAAAAGCCTTACAGGCCTACAAGTTGTATTATGTGTTATTGGGTACACCCTGGAGGTCTATGGCGTTGTCACAGGTGGGATTCACGGGTCGGATCGTGACACCTAGGATCTCAAGCTCCAATATTTGAGCCAGTAGATTCCATCTTGATCATTACTTGCTTTCTACAATAAGAACACATTGCCAGCAAGCTTTTTTTATTAGGCATGGCTAGCCCAGTGTAATATACACAAGTGAACGATATGCCTCACTATAGATTATAGTCGTGATGTCTCAGATCAAAGGACTAATAGGACATTAGTACAACTGTGCGATGAATCATTGACTATGGATAATCACCCATATGATTTTATCGCGATCGGTCATGTTCAATATCATGTTCATCAACGTGGTACCTATATTTATACTTTTATAACATGAGACTCATTACCCAACTATTAGTATCCGATATTAATCCTTGGTAGCAACAAAACATGTCGATCATCTAATATCACTATTCCTCGTGACACTACCTCAATCGGGAACAAGTTTTAGAATGTATTTAAATCAAAGATTTTGTACTCATATCTATAACTCCTTAGAGATATAATCTTGACATATAATACAATCAGAGACATATCTCGCATCAAATAAAATAAAAAAATAAATCAACAACTGAATATAATGCAAGATAGAATAATGTCATTTGATTAATCGTAAATAATTTATAATTAATTATAAAAGGTATATATACATAAGAAAATATAACCCTGAACCATATGACACGATTGATTTTAGGGTATATCTCTAACAGGTTATAGATATAATTTCTATACTCAACTTACATTCATTTCTTTTGAGTCAACTAGGAGAGTTGTATAATAATTTTGGTTTTCTTTTTTTCAATAATTGCTTAATTTTGATGTAAATTTCAAGATTTGCTTTTTATAACAAAATAATTATATTATTTTATATAAATATCTTTGTAAATGATGAGTATTATGATTTTCACATGATGATATGTGATTTCAATTATGATAGTTTGGACGTTTATTTAAGAAGTGTTTAGGATTGATTTTAGTTAATTGTAATTTGAAAGTTTAGAGAAAATTATTGAAGTATTTTATATGTTTTTATGAAAAATAGGTATCGTTTTAACCTTGCAGGTTTTCAATAAGTATTTTAGACTTAAGAAATATACATTGAGAATCTATGATGATTGTCCCGTATATGCCCTACAGTCGGGAGCATGACAATTTTATTAGTATTAAAGCTTAAAGTTTTGAAATAATTTTAGAATTATATAAATATGTTTTGAAATTAGTTTTACATTATCTTTTTTTAAATAATTTTGAAAAGTATCCCTGTGAATTTAGTGAGTCGAGTCTTAGAATATGCATTATCATTAATTAACGTATATATATATATATATATATATATAAGAATTGAATATCGAGTTTCCTTTTATAATATAAAATGTTATCAAGACCCAGGAGAGAAATAGATAGACCCCATATAGAGATAGTTCCTGAGGTGAAAAAACAAGATGAATCATCCTTTATACCTTAGCCTAAACCTAAGCAGACCCAAGTACCACTCTCACCTCAGTATCCACCTTCAGGAGTGGGAATGTTATCTCCTATGACATCAAAGGCATGGGCAGTGTATACGGTATACTAGAATGCCTAAAATTTTATCCATATACAAGGTCAACCTAGAAGGGTACCATACCCTTATTCTTATACATACCCATAACCTTATCCAGGGATTATGATAGCTCTAACGATAGCTAAGCCATCGAGACTAGCTTTGAAGTTTTTCAAGCTTATTAAAAAAAATACAACATCTAGGGAATGCACCATTTAGTGGTACAATGGATATTATGTTGGCAAACAGATGGTTAAAAAAGGTGAAAAAAGATTTAGAGGATATAAAACTAGAGGATGATATTAAACTAAAAGTGGTTACCCAATTGTTAGAAGAAAATATAGCCATATGATACAAGAATGTGCAAGCTAGATGTGTAGAGCTTTTGAAATAGAAGAATTTCAAGCAAGAGTTTAAAGATTAATACTACTCTCCATTCCATCGCAACTAGAAGAAATAAGAGTTATTGAGACTGAAATAGATGGGGGAGATATTAACAGAATATAAAACTCAATTAAGAGAGTTAATAGTGTGAGCTCCGTTCTTTAAGTATATGGACATTATAGTAATTCCTTTGTATAATTATATGCATATCAGTACATATAGATTATGCTTTAGACGGTGTGATAATTTTTGAAAAGATATATGGTGAAGAATATCTAGTCAATGAGAAAAAATTGAATTTTTGATATTAAAATCATCTCCAATTAAGAAAAATTCTTATCATTTTTATAGAGCTCGAAAAGCTCTTTCATTTTATATATTGTGAATTTCATGAAGATATCTAAAACAAAAGTTATGAATATTGGAAGTAGTGTCGATATATGTACAGATGAAAACATCGATATTTGACACTAAGGAGTTACGAGTATCGATACTTTTTAGAAAGTATCGATACTTGGAATGTAACGTATTATTTAATGACTGAAAGTATCGCTATTGAAAAAAAAGTATTGATACTTATCTGCAAGGGATAATATCTCAATGTGCCTAGTGCAGAAAGTATCGATACATTATTTAAGGATATCGATACTCTTTAGCTTTATGAACAGTAAGGGACTTAAATATCGATATTCTATTAGAAGGAGTATCAATACTTAGTGATGTAATGAACTTGAATGAGCTTCTTCGAGGAAAAGTATTGATACTTTGGGCAAAATATAGATACTTGAAACATAACAAAACTGTATAACTCATACTTACGAGCAAAAGAATCGATACTTAAAGGGAAGTATCAATACTTAAAGACGTGGCGAATTCTGAAGCATGATTTTGGGATATGTTTTAGTCTTTTCAAAGCCTCCTATATATGAGCATAGGGGCTTCTTCCTCCTTATTTCTCCTCCTTTCCCGTCTATCTAAGTTTTCTCTCCACTCTCTGATTCAAAATAGTTTTTACCCAAATCTTCACTAATCCTCCTTATTCTTCTTGATATGGCCTCAAGAACTGACATCGTTACTCAAGAACATCGTTTGATCAGAGTTTCATTCGACTATTTATGAGAAAATAAGAGGAAAAGGTTGTGGGTAAATAGTAATCGAGAGGTAAATTCAAGCAAAGAGGGGCTCAAAATATATCTACCAGTTTGAGTAAGTACACCCCTTAGCTTATTTCTTTGATTTGAGTTATCTTTGCGCATAAATCAAGAAAAATAGTAGTTAAGTTACTGTTCTTAAAAATCCTATATTTTAAACACGGTATTGATAAATTCGGATGGTTAAGTTTGTTCTTATATCGAGAAGATAAAGAATAAACTATTATGGAGTGATAATGTGAACAGTCAGAGGGCTGGTTATATAGATAGATAGATGGATAGATAGATAGATAGCTATATATATAGAGAGAGGTCATATGCTTAATAATTAAGTAAAGAAGAATATTACGATAGTTACGCTTGTAATTATGTGCATTATGCATTTTATAATCTAAGTATATTTTCTGAAAGGTTGTTGAACCTTGTATATAAATATATTGCGGTATGACAGTCGTGATTAGAGAGTCTCCAATGTAAGAAGGACATCGAAAGGGTGGTTCTCTACCTTAAAGTTGTGAGTGGATATTATTTAATTCTTTCTTTCCCTTAAATGATATTTAAAAATATTTATATATTTTATATGCTCGAAATGATAGAATATATACATATGTATATATGATTGATATTGGGAGGTGATGAAATTATGATTGTGTGGTGACCGCAAGAGTTCCTTATTTGTGATAGATTTGGATAATAATTATGACATGACTATTTGAATATGTTGGAGGTGAGAGGTCAAATGTGATTACTAATACTTTGAACGATTATATTTTTGTTATAGCATATTGATTATTAAATTTTGAGGCCAGGAAGCCAGATATATTGTGAATGTTATAAAGTGATATATTTTGATGAATGTGATCGGAGTGACAATGTTTTACGATACAGTTTTATTGATTGGTCTTGTGTGTTTTAGTTTTATTTTATTTGGCCTTATGTGTCATAATTTTATTATTTTAAGTTTACAGGCGATTCATTATAGATTGGGCCTTGTGTGCCATTAATAATACATTTAGCCTTGAGAGCTATTATTGTTGATTGTTTGATGGGTAAAAATTGATCATACAGCCTAAATAGAGGTAGGTGAAATCCAATAGGCTTAGGATAAAGATCGATCACGCAGCATGAAATAGGATAGATGATCCATATGATCCAATAGCCTCAAGGATGAGGATCGTCCATATAACTTAGAATAAAGTGGGTGGGATCCAATATTGCTATAACATGTAGCACACTACTACATATTTGTATGTATATATATGATGATTTTTACCTCTACTAGCTACGAATGAAGTCCTATAAACCGAGAGGCATTGGTTTCTTGATTTTTCTTGGGATATGATTTATGCCACATATTTTGTTATGAATGAATCGAGTAAAGATTAATTACTCGCATTATGAGGATTTTCAATGATCCATTTATATGATTTCAATTATATATATTTATTTTTATATCTGTTTACCGAGTATTCTCAAAATACTTACCTCTTTCTCCCCACATTTTAGGATAATGCAGTCGTGTACAGGTATAATCAGGTGGATTAAAGTTTTCAATGCAATTGTAGGTACTCGACTCATTTTTATGTAGCATGATACACTAAACAGAGAGATGTATTTTATGATTTGAACTTATATATTTTACTCGATTATGTATTTATTGTAATACATTATTTAGGACGATTTTATTGTATAAAAATTTGTATCAAAGATTGGATGATGATGTACTTGTTATTTGAACATGTTTGAAAAACTATAATATTTTGTTTGTATTTAAAAATGAATTTGAGACAGGTTTTAATGCCTTACATATCCTAAGAATGTATTCTAATTAATAGGATATATCTCTTGAATTTGCGATAATTGTCACGTGACTGATTTCTAGGATTAGGGTATGACACATGGAGTTCATTCTCGAGTTTGCAAATAAATAGAGTTTATGTGCAAAGTTCAAAGAGGGGTTGAATTTTGTGATCAGAGAAAAGATGGTTTTGACTGGTAATCAAAGGTATAAAGAGATGATTTAAATGACTTTGAGAGTAGAGAAACTAGTAAGGGAGAGAAGAGCGAGAGGCATATTTTAAAAGAGGAAATATCTGAGTATAACTATAGAATAAGCATCTAAAAAAAGCCAAAACAACGGGTCATCTAGTAGTGCTCCACCTTCTAGTCCCGCTAGTAATTCTCTATTCTCTCTATAAAATCAAAAACTCTCTAGATTGGAACAATTGACTTAAGGATCGGATTCTAATTAGAAGGTCATAAATGAATAAATGCAATAATTATAAGAAGTACCACAACAGTACGTGTAAATTACCTCAAATATGTTTTCACTGTGATCAACAAGGTATATCAAGTGATAATGTCTTTTCTTAACTAGGACAGAAATAGGCAGCCAGCTCACTCTTAGTCCATATCTTACTTATCTCTCATCACAACAACCAATAGGTTGGAATACCTCATCATCTAGTAGAAGGTTAGGAGTAGGTAATTTTTCCACAGCTCAACAACAAAGTAATCAAAAGAATCAAGGTCAAGTTCAAACTCGCATTTTTGCACCTAACCAAAAATAAGCACAAGTGAATCCAAAAGTGGTGATAGGTACAGTTGGTATATTTGAGCATGAGACATACATATTAGTCGATCCGAATTCAAATAGATTGTTTGTCAATACCACATTCATGGTATATGCAAATAGAGAGTTATCTCTTCTAGATCAAAAGTTAGTAATACATACTCCTTTCTAGCAAAAGTTGTTAAGAAAAACAGTTTTCAGAGGTTGTGAAATTATTATAAATGGGGTGGAACTAGAAGCTGACTTAATTCCTTTAAAGATGCAAGACTTTGACGTCATTCTTAGAATAGATTGGTTATCATGACATCAAGCATTAGTAAATTGTTTTATTAAGCAAGTAGCATTTAAACAATCGGGTGAGCCAAAGGTTATATTGATAGGTGAATGAAATGTTCTATCCACTTGCATAGTCTCAACAATGGGAGCATAGAAACTAAAAAGGAAGGGATGTCAAGTATACCTGACACATGTGGTTGACATATCGACTTTAGAGTACTTTTTAGAATAAATGCTAATAGTGAGAAAGTTTCTGAATGTATTTTCTGAAGAGTTACCTAGATTGTCACTGGATCAAGAGTTTGACTTTAGCATTGAATTAATTTTAAGTACTATACCAATCTCAATACCACCATATCGGATGACACCATTTAAATTTAGAGAACTAAAAGTACAACTTTAAGATTTGATTGTTAAAAGTTTTATTAAAATTGGTGTATCTTGATAAGGAGCAACTATTTTATTCGTTAAGAAGAAAAATAGAACATTGAGATTATATATTAACTATTAATAGTTAAACAAGGTGATTGTTAAGAATAAGTATTTGTTGACAAGAATCAATGATCTGTTTGGCCCACTATAAGATGCCAGCATGTGTTGCAAGATAGATTTGAAATCGGGATACTATCAATTGAAGATTTGAAAAGATGATATTCTGAAGACATCTTTTAGAACTAGGTATGGGCATTATGAGTTCTTTGTAATGCCATTTAGGTTAACTAATATCTCTACTGCATTCATAGACCTCATGAATCAAATCTTTCACCCATACTTAGACAAGTTTGTAATTGTGTTCATAGATGACATTTTAATATATTCAAGAAATAAGAAGGACCGTGCTTAATAACTCAGAATCATGTTGCAGACTTTAAGAAGAAAAAAAAGATTACATGCTGAATTCTCTAAGCGTGAGTTTTGGCTTAGAGAAGTAATATTTCTTAGGCATGTGATGTCTAAAGATAGAATATTCATGGATCTTCTAAAAGTAGAAGCTATTATACAATATGAATAGCCTAAGAATGTAACAAAAGTTAGAACTTTTTTGAGATTGACTGGTTAGTATAGAAAATTCGTTGAAAAATTCTCTTCACGGACAACCCCACTAACTCGATTAACTCAAAAAAAAGTTAAGTTTGAGTGAAACAACGATTATGAATAAAGTTTTCAAGTTTTAGAGATCGTTTTACAACAGCCCTAGTACTAACTCTTCCTACACTAAGAAAAGGCTACGTGGTATATAGTGATACTTTAAAACAGGAACTTGATTGTGTACTGATGCAGAAGGGAAAGGTAATTACCTATACTTTTCAATAACTTAAGAAGTATGAGAAGAACTATCCTACTCAAGATTTGGAACTAGCAGTTGTAGTCTTTACATTGAAGATTTGACAACATTACTTGTATAAGAAGCAGTGCCAGACCTTTATAGATCATAAGAATCTGAAGTATTTACTGGCACAGAATGTGAAACCCATCCCTTAGGGTTATGGACTTTCTTATAAAACCCTCATAACATTCTATACTAGATATTTTGTATAAATCATGCATTAGAGGGTGTAATAACTTGAAGTTATATTTAAGGAGGTGTGTGGTATAGAATATGAGTCTATGAGAAATAATTGAATTTTTGACTTTAAAATCATCTTCAATTGAGAAAAGTTCTTATTGTAGAGCTCAGAGAGAGCTTTCCATTGATATATTATGGATTCTGTGAAAATATCCGAACCAAAAGTTATTAACATTCGAAGTAGTAGTCATCAGAAAGAGGATTAGAGACAAAAGTATCGATACCTTTAGTGAAAGGTATCGATACGTTACTAGGTAAGGCCAAAGGTATTGATACCTTTGAAGAAGGGTATCGATACCTTGAGAGCATTTTGGGCCAAACGTATCGATATCTTGACAAGGGTATCGACACTTTTGTGACAAAGGTGAAGTCTGTTTGCGACGAAACGTATCGATACATTGAGAAAGGTATCGATACGTTGTAGGTATGATAAATAGTAAAAAACCAAAGGTATCGATACATTTTTTAAAGGTATCGACACCTTTTGGGTATATTATAGCCTATTTATGCCAAGCAGGGGATCGTCTTCCCCATTTCTCATTTTCACTTTCTCTCTCTATTTTTGATAGAAATTATTTCTCACAACTGTGTAAAACTAATCTCAATCATTTCTCCATCAAACTCTACCATTTTAGTTCTTATGAATTCAGAACCAACACCAAAATACAGAAACCTCCTTTGATCGGAGTTCTACTCATCGGATCGCGAGGAATCACAAAGAAAGGGTTACGATGAATAGTATTCAAGAAAGAGAATCGGGCAAAGAGGGACTCAGAATACTTCTACCAGCTTGGGCGCGACAGTCGAGACTAGAGGATCTCCGTCGCAAGGAGGATATCCCGAGGGTAGTTTCCCACCCCAGTAGGGTGAGTGGATATATTCCTTTCCCTTCACCTTGTTTATTGTTATTTATGAATGAATATAATGCTAGAGATAATAACATGTGAATATGTATATATATAACTAAAATGAGGAGGCGTTGGATGTATGTTATGTGGTGGTCGGGTTGGCCCCTTACTTGTGATAGCATTAAGATTGTTGAGAATCCTTGATTCATGAATGCGAGCCCGGAGGCATATTATGCTTATGTGTGATGATATTGATATTATGGTTTTGAAGTCAAAGGCCAAATATATATATCTATATATACATATATACATATATATGTATATATATATATAGATATATATGTATGTATATATGTATATATCTATATACATATGTATATATATATGTTTGTAAATGTGACATAGTTGAGTGTAATGGCCGGGGTGTCATACTTGTTGATTTGGTTTTGTGAACCAATATGTCTTGTTTTATTGTTTTGGCCTTATGAGCCATAGATAATATTTTTGGCCTTGTAAGCCATCAGTTATTCGATTTGCCCTGATGGGCCATTATTATTGATTTATAATTTTGTGTGCCATATTATTGATTATGTATGGGTGAGGATTGGCCATATAGTTCATGTGAAGTGGGTAGAATCTAATAGACCCCAGAGTATGGATTGGCTATACAGTCTAAGGTAGGATGGAATCTACATGTCCAGGTTAAAGCATGCTAACCTTATACTGATATGATAGTATCCCAACCAGAGTTGTGGATCAGCTATACAGCTCGGAAGGAGTGGATGGGATCCTATAGATTGAGGGGATATATATCTTTGATATTATATTGGTTTCCTAGACATGTATATAATGTCACATTTTACTATACTTAATTTTATAATTACGAGGAGTTTTCGTAATCAATATTTGGACCTCTGATTTCTGCTTTATTTATTTGTCTACTCATTGACTATTTTCCCAAATACTCATCCCTCACTTCCCATTCCAAGTTAGTATAGTCGAGTACGGCATAGCATAGCTAAAGCGAGACTTCAGTACAATTTTACAGGTACTCGACTCAGGTTTTATATTATGGTTTACTGTATATAAAAACGTTTGTAATGAAGTGATTTGATATATTTGGCTTAACCAAGAATATTTTGTAATGTATTTTGAGAAAATACAGATGATGATATATGTTTGATTGAAAATCTTCTACTTTGTATTATTTTATTTGAAAATGAGTTTGAAAACAGGTACTAATATCTTACGGTTCTAGGAGTACATTCTAAGTGATAGGATGTATTTCTGAGATTTGTCGCGATTGTCACATGACCAACTAAGATCGAGGCGTGACAAAGACAGTAGTAATAAACTGAGAAGCAAAGAGCAACAAAGCACAAAACAGAATTATTTGTGCAGTGAACAAAGTGAAACTCTTGATAATTCTTTGAGCCTTGCATTGTGATAACCCCATAGCCAAAGTAAAATATTAAGCTCCAGTTATATGGAAAAGCTATAATAAAAATAAACTTGAAATTCAAAACAGAAAAGAAATGGAGAGGAGGAAAAACATTCAATGAATGTAATAGAACAGCTAAAAACAATAATAATAACAATAAGACTACGTACCACTTTTAATTTCAGATTTACTTGCATTTCTTGACACCCCTAGGACAGAATAGTAATCCTGTATGTGAATATAATCAAATAAGGAAATAACACATCATTTGCATTACAAAATGTCAAAATGTATTTATAAACCCACAAAATAACCAACACAGGCTCCATTGTCTATAGGACAAACAAAGCTTGTCCTCACACTCTCAGCTCTAACGATTAACCGTGCTCTCCTACAACGATGTGAAGTTTGAGATGCACACATAAGAAAACAAAGAGAAGGAATCACATGAAAATTTGAACTTGGAGGAACTTGGAGCAACTAGATAGCTTACCCTACTCGTAACACTATAAAATAATATGATATAAATAAGCTACCACTCTCTAACTATTTAAAAATGGTGATCGTTAGTGTAAGCCGTGCATCTCAAATTTGGACAATAAATAACACTAATTACGAAAGACAAGCAAAAAATGACATTAATTAAAACTTGGTATAAATTATAGCCATTGTAATATAACAATTGTAATTCATGATTACAACCGTATATGAATAGAATTCAACGGCAAAAGTAAATACTTGTAAGTTGTAACCTAACTTTTTAATATTATATTTAAACATTTTTGAGGAAAAAAAAAAGTAATCAACTAGTAGAAATACTGACCCAGATTGACATTTTGATATCCTATTCCCGGTACAGGATCTTAACATAAACTGGGGACCAATACCCCATTGGGCAACCTATATAATTCCATAAGATATAATTGCCATCCAAGATGTTTTTAGCAAGGGAAAGAATATTGATCAACAAGCTTAATCAGATGTCCTGCAAACAGAAGTACATTTTTCGCAATAAGAGTAAGTTGAATATATTACTTGAGATTTAATGTGCACATGGTAATAGATTAGAAAGAAGACAAAAGCCAAATATATCGGAATCTGATACAAAAGTATTTGCACCACCATGATTCATGAAGCTTCTGCCATGTAAAATACTAGCTCTCATTCTTAACAAGAAACAGACAACAGGATGGAGAGAGAGAGAGAGTCAAATCACACCAATTAAGATACAAGAAATACATTTCGTTTATATTGTGCACAAGCACAAATCTATTTCTGTCAGGAGAGTGAGAATTGACAGACAACCTTCACTACAGTTATCTTCAGAAAATTCAAAAATGGTTTGAATCCAAAAGTGAAACAAATAAAAAGGGAAGAGATTAAGGAGGAACAGAAAAACTCACCGTCAAGGACATGCTCAATTGCGCTTAGTGGGGTAGCAGGATTAAGGATAACTCCAGCTTCATAGCTTGATTAGTTAAATATTCTTAACATTCCTTGGCTTATATTTTGCTTGTATTTGAGTTATATTATGATATTTTGATGAG
>JAVXUL010030200.1:0-11456 GCA_035590515.1 Trichilia minutiflora
TTGATGTAAAATTTACTTTGTTTGTAATTTCAGTTAATTTTGGTCTCTGAATAGTACACATAAAAAGAGCATAACTTTTCATCTAGGAGAGATATTAGGGTGAATCTTGATCCACTAAAAATCTAACACATTGGGCTAAAACTTTTATGTTTGAGCCAACAATCAGTTCGGGCTCTAAGCTATACTTTTCATGCCATCAATCAAGTTACGTTACTGTTCCAGTCTAGCCCGACCTTGCTCTAGTAATTTGCCAATAACTTTTGATATAAAATTAGGATTTATCTGAAATTAGTGGCATTTGAACGTGGATTCAAATATATACAACTTTTATGTTGGACATTAGGATTGAATCATTCATATTTAAGGTCATCCATGACGTTTTTGTTAATAGTCAAAGTATTTAATCTCCATTTGTTACTATTTTAACCATCCACTTCCAATATTTAATTCTCTTGTTTGCCTATAAATAAGAGAACGATTTTTGTGTTCTTGGAGATGAATTGAAGATGTAATCAATGTATTTGAATTAGTTTGTAATAAAGTTCTATTCTCTCATCTCCATTTCTTTCTAAAGTTCTAGCTAAGGTTAGGAGGTTGTATTAAGGATGTTTGGTATGTTCTTTAGATCCCTTCTATGTTTTTAATGTTAAACTCTTTTTATTAATTGCATAAACATGTTTTGAAAAAATATTTTTAAGCATTTAAACTCTCTTATTTTTGTGTAAACATTTGACACATTGAATACTTGGAAAAACTTTCTTTGATTCATTGTAGACATATGGTACAAAAAAGTGCTTTGAATATTAAATGTCTTAAAATGTTTTTCTTATATTTTTTATCAATTAATTTAAAGAAACTCTTTTAATCAAATATTGATTTTTTAAAGAAAATATGTTTTTCATGCATTAAATGATTTTTATCTTCCGATTGGGATAACTCTTTAGTTAATCTCAATTGAGTTATAAAAGTGACACATTTTACTAACCATCATCCTAAAATATCAACTTCCAAAGCCTTAATATTTTAATTTATATTTAATTCTTACTTGGTAATTTCTTCTTTAAAATTAATCCAACACTTGTTCTACCTTCTATTAGATATTGGCTTGGTCATAACCAATTAGACTCTTGTTCTACCTTCTATTGGATATTTGCTTGGACATAACCAATTGGACTCTTGAAGAAAACACTCCCTGTGGATATGATACTTGGACTCACCGAACTATTCTACAATAAGACTACCTATACTTGGATACAAAATCTAATTGAGATCATCAACTGAGGTACAAAAGATGATTCATCTTGTTTTTCCTCCTCAAGAACTATTTCTCTCTGGGGTCTACCCCTTCCCCTTCTAGATGTCGACGATATTTTACGCTATAAAAAGAAACTTAGATTCAATTCTCGTACATACATCTATATACACTAATGGGATAATGATGCATGATTTAAGACTCGACTCACTAAATCCACTAGGATACTTTTCAAAATCATTTAAAAGTCATATAAAACAAAATTTAAAATATATTCAGTCATTGAAAAAATCATTTCAAAACCTTTAGCTTTGATACCATATTGTGATACCTGACTCAAGACTGTCAACAATATTATCTGCTTTGGTCCAACCTTTGGGGCCTCACGATTTTGTTCTTGGTAATGGATTATCCCGAGGACTTTCTAATAGGTCACCCATCTTGGTACTGCTCTCGCTCAAGCACGCTTAACTGCGTAGTTCTTGGAAATAAATCACCACCCATCCCAAAAGGCCTTGTTGATAACTCGGTTTCAACTTTATATATATAGCCTAGTAACTTCCTCTCCTATTCTGATGTGGGACTCTTCGTGTCCCCATATCATCCTGAAGCCTACAAAGAGCCACTCTTTACTCAAGCCTTCTTGTCCCGGTGTCACTTCTCTCCCTCAAGGACCAGGATGTTACACCTATCATCCTTAATATACACTAAATCAATTCATAAATCAATTTTCTAACTAAATCTTAACATAAAAAAAATTCAGTTTACAATATAATAACCAAATCAATACCAAAATTATATAAATAAAATCAATAGATCAACTTACCAATCTTTCCTTTTCTTATCTCGTATTTTTGTTAGCTTCTAATTTGGAAAAATGACCATTTTTCTAATTCCTAATAATTTATCAAATAATCAATGGCTTGGATGTAAAGTTTGCCATCCAATGGCTAATATTATGCCAACTTCCTTCCATTTTACTTAATCAAAATAAATCAAATTTAATCTAAATATATGGCCAAAATTAAACCAACCTATTAGACAAATGGAAGGCTAAGATTGAAAGTAAAATGGATGGCTAAGATTTAAAGAAAATAAATGGGTTTGGATTTCATACTTTGGCTTAAATAAAGTTTATGGGCTTAATTTTTACTCTTGGACCTAAAACATAATTCATGGATCTAAATAAATTATTGGGCTTAGCAAGGTCATTAGACTTAAAATCATCTTATAAATTTAAAGCCTACTTATTTCTAATTCTAACTTATAAAACTAAGCCTACTTAATTCTAATTTCAACTTAGACTAAAACAAAAGCTATAGAAGTATATGATAGGTCTAGTGGTAAATATAAAATTTGTAACTTATTGTCTCAGCTTGCTAATGGTTCAAGAATCATCCCATTTGGAGTTTGCTATAGAAAGTTATGACCTAAAAACTGAAGGGTGTGCAGAGGTGTACAACCATCCAAACATGCTTTGAAATTCCATTATTTGGAGCAAAAAAATGATTAAATTCCATTATTTAATCAAAAAAAGTGATCAACATAAGAGTTGTAGATTATTGTGTTATCTTTTTTTAAAAAATTCATCTAAATCAGAGTTTTATAACTCATGATATAGCAAAAAAGACCACAGGGTGCTCAAAAGGTTATAACAATATCCTTAAAACATAAGATATTACATTATTTATCTAGACTGTAATTTATACTACAAGTGTATAAACTCAAATGATAGGATAAATATGATCTCAACAAATGTTCTATTTCGGTCATTCAACAATAACTTAAAGATGGCAAGAAATTCAAGAAGTATCACGCAAACATAAAGACACCTACTCTAATAATTCTACTTACTCCAAAAAATGTTCAATCTTTCGACTTATCCTATAATTCTAGCAAGAAAAAAAATTAAAGAATACAAGGTTAAAGAAAATGACAAAAATGATAGCTCAATAGCTAGATAATTCATTAGATGAATATAATACTTAACCACTGAGTGATAATGAAGACTCATAGCACTTGACACATTTGAATTATAAAGATCAATTTATTAAACTACTCAATCATAAAGACTACTTGATAATAACTATTCAAAAAAGACAAATTTACTTTTGGTGTACATAACTGATAAGAAATTTTCATCATTAGTTAAATTATTCAATTGTAATAATTGTATTTCATTATTGTAAAAATAGTTAGCTTTTATATCTTTACAAATAGGCAAGAATTCTAGGAAGAAGCCAAAGTGAATTTTTTGAGTTAAGTTCAATTATAAAAATTCTCTACTTGTTACTATAAATGTTTTCTCAATCTTTTCAATAAAAAAGTTTTATTCAAATATTTTTATTTTTCCATGACTAGCTTATGGTTTAAACAACATATTCAACTTGTAAATTATTGGATTGAAAATGTATCGAATCAAGTCAAATTATATAAGTCATTTATTGATGAAAATATAAACCCTGAACCCAACCTTATTTATTTTAACATTATATTTTTCCTCTTTTATACTATAGAAAAATGGATTTAAGAACAAATTAACTTAATGCTTACTCAAGTTATTTCAATTTCAAAAATAAAATATTTTTTAAAAGTTGCATATTTTTTTACTATTTTTCACTTCTTCTTTTTTTTTTTTTCTAAATTCTAATTGGTATCAATAAGAACCCAGAAAAAGCGGATATTGTAAACATTTTAGGCAAGAATTCTAGGCAGAAGACAGGGTAAATTTTTATAGTTAAGTTTAGTTGTAAAAATTCTTTGCTTATTATTATAAACATTTTTTTATCTTTTCAAAAAAAAAGTTTTATTCAAATATTTTTCCTTTGTGAATTTAAAAGTCAAATATTATATCAATGTATTCAACGTAAGGCTGACATCGTATCGAGTATCGATTTTTTTGGTCAAATCGATACCCTGTCCTGTTAAAATCATATTTAAAATTTGGTCCAGATTCGATCTGGTTTGAATTTTTTGATCCCCTATTTAAACCAAATCGGTATCTGATTTAAAGCGGGTATTGTTTTATTTTTAAAAAATTAAAAATATTGATTCAAAAAGTTTTGACTATCTTCAACCTCCAGTACCAGCTTGTCTTCTCTTTTGGTTTACTGGCTCAATAACCTACAAAACACTGAAACCTCAGGGATAAAGCCGGTTTCTCAACGAAAACCCTCTGATATTTAAGTCAGTGAGGATTTTACTTGTGCATGGGAGTGAAGAAGACAGTGAAAAAATCAAAGAAAAACCGAGTCTGTATTGTTCATAAATGTTAGAGAAAGTGATTTCTACTCAAAAATTAGGTTGATTTGTGTGTGAATATTTTGTCTGTAAAAGGTCATACGTACCTCCCCTTATTCTCGGATTTAGTTATGCTGAAATCATAAAATTTCATACCTGTTAACACGTGTCATTCCTTGACTGGCGTGTCCTGAAAGTTTATCGCAAGAATCGTGGGATGTGACTGTTGTAGATGTCATACCATGCCACATATATCTAGGAATATTCTGGAAGGTGAGGGGTCGAATGATTGATCCCCCGAGGCTCTGAGTCTTGATGTTCCTTTTGGAGATGTTACAGGCCTTTGATGACATCATATGCAATAGTTGCTTGATCGAATGCCTCGAGAGGAGGTCTCGGGTAATTGGTGTTGTAGACTATCTCCGATCAAATATTTGTTGTGAATAATCCGAGATAAATTCTTGAATTCGTGGCCTATGGTTTACCCGACACGATCTTATTGCTTTAGTATTGTAGAAAAAGTCTCGAAACATCATCGTATTTAGAGATCCATTGGGATAGTCATATTCGTACGGTGGTCCTGAGCCTTTAGGCTAGGCTTTAGTGAAAATACCCAAATGTTAAGCCCCCAATTTTTAATTAAAAACTTAATAATTGTTGTACAGCTGTCACATCGACCAAATCATTTTCACAACCATTACGTTTAAGTTAACCTTTTGAAAAACATAACTATCACCCACGTGGCATCTTCCTATTGAAAGTTGATGCTGAAAGAATCGAAATATCTAGGCCGCAGTTATTCATCCGAAAAATGAGCCCCACTAGAATTCAAATTCGAAGAGATGTGACTTTTGGCGCTTCGGGTTCGAGTGACATGGCATTTCCCCGTCCATAAGATTATAGTAGTTAGGGTTTCTCAGGTCTTCTCCTCTGTTTGTTTTATATAAATATCCTTTTTTTTTTAAATCTGCTTTTCTTTCTCTCCTTCTTCATTTGCAACAGAGCATCATTCCAAGCTCCTTGACAATATTCAGCAACCTCTTGTTCACGATTTTCAAACAGTTCTCCAAGGACTCTTTCTTCAAGTTTCTTTTTCAAAATATTCGATAAATTTCTCATAAATCCCTGTTTCACTGTTTGTTAATACTTTCTGCAAGTTTTTGTACTTTGTGGATACATATCTAGATAGGATAGAATATACGTAGAAATCTGTTAAAATGATTTAGGGGCCTTTTATAGGCATTTAGAACCTATAGAGAAGCAATCATTAGTCCAAAAATCATTAGTAACGTATTAAAAATAGAGACTCAAATGCTGTCTCGATTCTGACTTAATAGGATATAATGGTCTTGGTAGAAATATGAAGCTTTTTAGTTGTCGATAATCCTCGAATAGCCCTTTTGACCTTTTTATTTTTGTTTTATAGACAGAAATGGCTTCTGCTTCTAGCTTTTCTTCCACACTCGAGGCTGTTACTGGGGGAGACAACCTAAGAGGAGGTTTGGACTTGATAGCTAGCTCGTATCCAATATCAGAGGCCTGGTCACCGTATGAACAAGACTGGTTCACCTCTACAATTATGGAGACTGACCATGAGGCCTAAATGGCTTAATTTGAAATCCCTGAGGATATTTACCTCCAAGCTCCCAAGGCCAATGAAAATCCTAGTAGTCCTCCTGAGGGTGAAGTTGCATTCAACGAAGAGCTATTTTATCTAGAAGTTAGACTACCTTTATAAGCGTATTTATGTCGGATTCTTACATGGATTAGAATAGCCCCGTATCAGCTTAATTTAAATAGCTGGAGGACGCTTGCAGGTCTGTTCATTTTATAGAGTCAAATAACAGACTCACCATTTACAACAGAAGAATTGGAGCACTTATTTATGCTAAAGAAGAATCCCGGGAAGAACTCTGGATGGTATTACCTCTAGGTGAGGCCTCGAAAGCCCAATCTGATTAAGGAAAACCCCACCTGTAATAAGGATTAGAAGAATAAATGGTTTTTTATAGGTGGCAACTAGAATTCTGAGCCAAATCTCCCCATTTAGAGGACTTTTTGCGAAGCTTTACCATAGATGGGGGATAGAGATGTGAGCCCCCATAGTCTAGAGATCATTAGGCTAGCCAAATCTTAGTCACAAAATTAGAAGTCCCTACTCTTGAATATGAGTTTAATAGCCTAGGGTTTAGTAAAAGTTTACCCTAGTAAAGACTTCGTGTACCTCCAAAAAATAAATTACGCTCGGGGTAAATGTCCTTCTTATTGATGTATAACTCCATGATATTTATTGTTGTTGTAAGTGTGACTAACTCTTCTGTTTATTATTTTTGCAGGAAATATAATGTCGAAAAAGCCATCTGCCTTAGCCTCATTGAGTAAACTTATAGGAAAGAAGCAAGCCGAGACCTCAAAAAAGGTACCGCCACAAGGACAGAAACTGCACAGGGAAGGCTACCTTGTGAGAATAAACCAGGGCCCAAATATACCCTCAGAGTTGGGTTTTGAGCTCGCCCCTATCATTGTTAAAGACAAAGGGAAGAAGGCAATTAGAGAAGACCCTTCGATCAAGAAAGGACAGAAGAAAATAAAAATCAATGGATCCGGCCTTCCGAAGCCGCCAACCTCTGACAGCTTCTTTAGGGTGGCCAACATATCTGAACTGAGTCTAGATAACATACCCAAGGGGAAACAACAATATTTTTACCATCTCTTGGGCTTTATAAATGATGCTGGGAAGCATCTTGCACCCGGGGTCACTCAAATACTAGAGGCTATGGTTGATACAGAGGCCATGAAGTTCATATTCAGATGGGGTCTGCGGGTAAGTTTAATGTTTAGCTTTTAACAATTCCCTTTTCATAATTTTTTGACAATTTATTTGATTCACAGGCAATCTATACAATGAAACAGCAATGGGAAGCTCAGAAAGACGAGACGAGCAAAATGAAAAAATTAGAGTGGCAAAATGCCTTCGCTGTGGAATCATTTGAGAGGGCGAAGGAGGCTCTGACCACTGAGAGGTCCTAATAGGAGACCAAAGAGTCGGTGTGGGTGAAAGAAAAGGAAGAATTATAGCTCTGAATTGCATCCACAGAATCAGAGTATATCGAACTTAGCGTTAAAAATACCAATTTAAAGTCTCGACTTACGCTCCAACAATCAGAGATGTAACTTCTAACAAAGTAGCCAATCGGGGAAATTCAGAAGGCCAAAGAAGTAGTAAAAGCCATCGAGGCCAAAGGTAAGGCCAAATGATTCGAGACTATGTGTCACTTATGATTTGTTATACTTTCTGTTATTTCTTGAATCGGATCATTATATAGATATACCTATTAATTTTTATCTGATGAACATACGGTTTAGGTTGATGACTAATAAATTGAGATCGGGGATGATGTGATCCCAAACAACCTTGGAATAATATGGTTCAAGGAGTTGCATATATCCTTAGCACAGAGATGACGTGGTCTCGTTGGCATAAGGTCTTCTCGAAGACGACGTGGTTCCAATAATTGGCCTCGGATGACGTGGTCCATATGACCTCAGAACGACGTGGTTTTATGAGCTGTATATATCCTTAGCACAGAGACGACGTGGTCTTATTGGTATAAGGTCTTCTTGGGGATGACATGGTCCCAACAGTTGGCTCGAATGATATGGTTCATATAGACTTGGAACGATGTGATTCCATGAGCTGTATATATCCTTAGCATGGAGATAACGTGACTTCGTTGGCATAAGGTCTTTTGGGGGATGATGTGGTCCCAACAACTGGTCTTGGATGACGTGGTCTATATAACCTCAGAATAACATGGTTCCATGAGCTGTATATATCCTTAGTATGGAGATGACGTGGTCTCGTTCGCATAAGATCTTCAACTGAAAGATTTGGTCAGCCTTGACATAGAAATAGGATCTAATAAAAGTACTAGAAAGAGCGAGGTATAGTTAAAATTCTTTATAAAACAAGTGTTTATGATGCCAAATACTGGTTCAGGGGGTTTGGTTCAAAAGGGTCAGATCAGGGATAATATAGCTTTATTCTGTCATTATTATAAGGTTTTCTAACTGATATACCATTTGGGGTCTTCTGTTTATAGACTCCCGATCTGAGTATTTGAATGACTTTGTATGGTCCTTCCCAATTGGCTCCAATACCCTTTCACCAGGAAGTTTGGTGTTGAGAGTTACTCGTCAGAGGACTAGATCCCCCTTTTGAAAAGTTCAGCATCTGACTTTCTGATTGTAATAATGGTTCACCTTTTGTTGATGAGTTGTTACTTGTATTGCGACCTCGTCTCTTTTTCCTTCTAATAGATCCAAGTCTAGTCTTTGGCTAGCCTTATTCTTCTCTTCATCATAGTCTTGAACTCAGAAAGTTAGGATATCAATCTCGATGGAAATTATGGCTTCACATTCGTAAGCTAACAAAAATGGAGATTACCCTGTTACTGATCTGGGAGTGATTCTGTAGGCCTAGAGTACTTCAGATAGCTTGTCAATCCAAGCTCCCTTATGTTCTTCAAGCTTCTTCTTTAGTACTTTCTTGACAGCTTCCATCTATCCATTAGCTTGAGGATGCGCTGGGGTAGCGAATCTCAGGTTAATACGAAAATCCGAGAAGAATTTCTGGAGCTTAGCATTGTCAAACTGCTTTTCATTATTGACTATTAATACTTATGGGACTCTAAAGCAGTATATTACATTCTTCTTGATAAAGGCTATTATCTTTCTCTTAGTTATGCTGGAGAGTGGCTCTGCCTCCACCTACTTTGTGAAATAATCGATCGCTATAATCGCATACTTGATATTGGCTCGGGTGGCTGGTAGTGGCCCAATCAAACCCAGACCCCACTAAGAGAAAGGCCATAAACTCAAAAGGCAAGTGAGCTCCTCCAGAGGCTGTCTCGAGATATCCACATAGATCTGATATTCATGGTAAGATTTAACCAATCGAGAAGCATCCTGCAAGATTGTTGGCCCATAATATCCTTGCCGAATAATTTTATACATCAAAGAACAAGCCCCTCTATGAATTTCACAGTTCCATTATGGATTTCTTCGAGAATTTTATCAGCCTCATCTGGTCTCAGACATTTCAAATATGACAAGTTAAAACCATATTTATAGAATACATTATCAATAATAATGTATCTGGCTGATCTATTTTTTATCTTCCTTGCTTCGTTCTTTTCGACTAGTTGTTCCTTATACTTAATGTAAGACTTTAGTTCCTTCATCTACTTTAGATCAGGAATTTCCTGTATGACAGTAACAAAATCTTCTTTAAGATCTACACTCCGCTGTGTTAAGACTTCAATTGATATCAAGGTTAGAGCTTTTCCTTTGAACATTGAGGGTAATTTTGTCAAGGAATCGGCTCTAGAGTTTTTTGTCCGAGAGAGTTGATTTAGTGTGACATTTTAAAATGTTCCCATTAGCTTATTGGCTCAGGTTAAATAAGCCTGGATGTTGTCCTCCCAAGTCTGGAACTGTCCATTAACCTGATTGACAATTAACTGCGAATCGTTGTTTATGTTTAAATTTAGGGCTCCTAAAGTTTGAGCCAATTTGATTCCAGTGATCAGTGCTTCATATTCTACCTCGTTGTTGGTTACTTTAAAGTCAAATCGTAGGGAATACATAACTTCTTCTCTATCAAGCCTCTTCAGAATTATCCCAGCTCCACCTCCCTGAATGTTTGATGCTCTGTCAACGTACAGTTACCAAACATTCTTCTAGGCCTTGGGGTTAGGGGTATCATTCTCATCTTGGATGTTGTTCATATTTGAGACCTGTAATACTATCAGCTATTCTAAAACTGTTTGTTCTAGCACAAAATTTGCTAGAGCCTGTCCCTTAATAGCTTTTCGAGGCTTGTAATCTATGTCATACTCACTGAGTTCAATAGACCACTTCACCAATCTTCCTAATAAATCTGATTTGTGAAGAATTTGTCTTAGGGGTTGATCTATCATCACAATTATCTAATGTGCCTGAAAATAAGGGTGCAACTTTCTGATAGCAGTAACAAATGAAAGAGCAAACTTTTCTGCTAGAGTATATCTTGTCTCAACGTTCAGTAAGGATTTGCTCGTATAATAAATGTTGGCATGAGAGCATTTCGATGACAACAAAATGGATCTCCAAAATCCGTATGAAAGATATCACGGGATGACAAGTGCAAAATTCTCAATTGCTTGTGTAATTTTTGTGTAAATTATTAATGTGTATTAAGTTAAGCTCAATAATCTTGTCCATTAAAATAATTTTCAAAAAGGGTCTCATGCGTTTCAAAACATCCTTAAAATATCCTTGAAAATCATCTTAAACATCCTTGCTATAAAACATGTTAAAGTCGTGCATCAAAAACTTGTATTTTTCATGTTTTCAAGGATTCGATCGAAGGAACAAAAGCCTTCGATCGAACGTTTTTTGACAGGCATCATTCGATCGAACGAATATGCCTATTCGGTCAAACGAATATGCCAATTCGGTCGAACGAATTTTTGTCCATTCAAAAGAAAAAGACACAGAAAGTTTAATTTTATTTGGTTGAAGATTCGGTCGAACGACCTTCGACCGAATGCCTATTCGGTCGAACGAATGGTGACTTCGGTCGATCGAAATGGTGCAGTTTTCAAAAATAACGGCTAGTTTCACTGTGCAACGGCTAGTTTTCTCCAAAATCTATAAATACATGCTTGTTTGCACGTTTTAAATGCTTGGAACCTATTATTTTCACTGTTACATTGCTTTTGGTTGCAAAGAGATCATTTGATCTTAATAGTTTCATATTCTTGCTCTTGAGAGAGAAAAGTGTGCTTCATTTGGATTATTCTTTGTGATTAAAGAAGACTTTATCTTCATTCTCTCTATTATTATTTTTATCACTCTTGTAACAAGAAAAGAGAGTCTCTTTTCTTGGGTTTTGAAAAATCACTTGGTATAGTGATTGTGT
>JAVXUL010030211.1:0-11456 GCA_035590515.1 Trichilia minutiflora
CTTATTTAAAATAATCAAAACTATATTAAATGAGAACAAATATATATATTTTTTCATATATATATTCTCTAAAATTATCATCCCACAAGATATTCTTATAATTTAATGAAATTTAAAAAATTATAATAATGATAATCAAAATTTTAAAATAAATTATTAATAAAAATCGAACACCTAATAAAAACTGGTACTTAGTTTGTTAGGACCTGATCTAGTCTTATTTAAAATTGGATCTAAATTTTTAAACTTGATCTTGATCCTAATTAAACAGGGATCCCATTTTTTGGGTACCTAATTTCGGATTCGAACCGGTACCCTAAAAATCTGAATTTTTTTAACAATCCTAGTGAACAGTAATCGGGTTACTATTTTGATGGATAGGTGGGATCCACTTATCAAAATCATAAAACTGAGTTGAAATATGCTAGTTTAATTATAAATGGGTTCATAATGGTAAAGAATTGATAATTTGACAAATATCGAGGATTTAGGCGATTTTGCGTATTAACCGATCATATAAATCGAGCTAGCATGCATTGCACGCACACAATTCTTATTCATAGTCTAGAAATGTATATTGATATGTTTTGAATTTATATGTTTAGACGACGATACGCGAGCGAGAAACCTACATGACGTGTCAAAGAATGAGAGGAACTAGGGTGTATACCCTCCCTAAGTTGTGAGTGAACTCTTTTTGTTTTCGTTATTTTAATGAAATATTATTTTTATACTTATAACGATATGTTATCATGTTATAAATGATTATGTTTATTACTCCTATTTATGTAAAAATGCGTATATATGTTTTCATATGGTTTTGAAATGAGAAATGATTTACATGATAGACTTGATTAGTTTGATGTATATATTTTATATAAATGATGCCCGGTGGTCAACTTATGAGATGTTTATATGTTATGGATGACTATTGTGATATTTGTGTATAAAATGGATAATGATATACATGTTGATGATAATGGCCATAAGATTCGGGTTTATTTACTATAGCTACAGGTGTAGCCTAGGGTCGATCTAAGAGAAAGATCGTCTAGGTGAATGGAGACTTCACAGGTGAGGGTGGTTTATGATGTTATATTATTGTGATGAAGATGTGATTTGATCACCTGTGAGTCTCGTTGTGTTAGTCACAAATGTTATTACGTGACTAACTCGAGGCAAACGTCAGTGATTAGCCTATTTTCTAAGAAACCAAGCATATTTTACTCTTTTCATTTAAAATAAAACTTTTAGAAATCATCATTGTTTTTTTTTTTCATACAAAATTCACTGACGGTCTCGGGATGTTCAGGGTCAGGGTAATTGTCGGGAAAGGGAGCCAGTCCAATGACCTTTCTCATAAGTTTTATGTTTTCAAACTAAATCAATTATTTTTTATTAAATCGCTTTTGAGATGGTTTTCAAGTAATGATTTTATATTTTAAAAGTATGTTTTTCCTTATAACTTTTTAGATTTTGCAATGTTTATTTATTATACAGTTCCAGTTCACTCACAGAATATACTCTCGTATACTCACCCCCCTCACTTTCCAGTTTCAGGTTTAACTTGTTAGTAGCACGCTCGCTGATGATGATTTTTCAGGGTTTATAAGGATCTCAGGTATTCTTGAAAATTGACTCACCTAGTCGTGTTACTAGTCCATTGGAGATGTAATTTATTTTAAACTTGTTTTTATTTTTTATGTATTGAAAACATATTTGTAAACCATTTTAATTATATATCTATCTGTTTGAAATTTTTATATATTCAAATACTTTGATGAATGATTCATGAAATGGTTGAAATATTTATATAAAAGTGCTTGTGTTCTATTGTTTTATTCCTGAGAAGCTCGGGTGATGAGGATGAACTTTTGAAAGTGTTTTAAATGTGTGAATTTTAAATAGGTTTTGTAAAGGCCTTACAAGTTCTCAACGTGCATTCTGGATGATTAAATACATCCTGGGAGTCTGTGACGATTATCACGTGTGAGACTCATGGCTTAGAGCGTGACAATTGCAATCTATTGACAAATCATTGACTGCATGCATACCATGTGATTTGTCAATATAAAGCCCAGTTCGATAAATAGTTCAAAAATTATAAATTCATACTAATACGCTTCTGACAATACTCATATTGTTAACCTACATATATCATCATATGATATCATTAAAAGGCAACTAATGTGCTTACTATGTAATATAGTTGCCTAATCTATATCACGTACGTAAGGAACAATTTGATAATTTTATTTAACCATTAAATGAAAATATCTGGACTATTCATATACATTCTTCATATATAAGCATACCAATATAAAGAAAACAGTTAATGTATGTGAATAAAGAACAATTCTTTCATTAATAAACTAGAGTTAATACAAGATCACTAGCCCTGAAACCAATAACACGAATGATTTCTAGGATATACACTAACAATTTTAACCCTCATGACCATAGCCTCCTCGGCCTCAATATTCATATATTAAATCTATCATATATATATATATATATATATGTATATAATCATAATCAAATCTAAACATAATATAATATTTCATGTATAAATCTAATTATAAAATCATAATTTGGCTTTCAAGGTCTCAAATATCATATAAAATCAATCACAGACCATTCATTTATATTAAATAAAAGCATATAATATTAAATTATTTTTTTAACATTCAAAAATATTTTATAAAAGTTTGAATAAAATAAAAAAAGAGTAAATTCTACTCACAATATAGGGAGGGTGAACAATCCCTAATCAATTCTCACCCCTTAGCATCTCTCGAATATCCGTCGTATAAGCATCATCATCTAAAACACCCATATATATATTTTGATTATTCCTATATTTAACATGATAAATGTAATCTATATAAGAAATGATCATGCATATATTTTTACTTTTCTTAATTGACACCAAACCCATTGAGGCCTTATACTCTACTAAGCTGTTTCTTAAGAAAATCATACCTTTTAAATCTATATTCACCCAAATCATATTCTAATCCATCATCTCTATCTATTCATGATATACCCTCAACATCTCAATTGTCAATAAATATTAAAATCTCAAATCTATACTTAATACATGTTAGAATGCTTACCAAAAACTTGTTTAAAACTTAGAAAGCTATACCTCTTGTTGATTTGTCAAAAATTCTCATCGTAGAAAATCCTAGCTAATTTTTCAAGTTTGAATTTAAATATAAGTCGAATATAGGTTAGAAACATTGCTAGGGGTTTAATTTCGGTAGAAAAATGAAGATTAATCAATGAAATCCATAAAAAATAAAGGTGGTTTGGTCGGATCTAAAGAGGAAAAATGAGAGGGAGACGAGAGAGATAGAGAGAGTTAAAGATGATGTTGAAAAATATCGAATTTCTACACTTAAATCCTTTTTATAGTGCCTATGTAATACTAATTTGTCATTGATAATTTGAAAGAAGGAATATTCTAAAAATAGACAAAATGATTTTTTTATAGGATAGATATTTTATTTCCTGCATTCGAATCACTATCAGTGCATGTAAATTTGCGAAAAGTAGTATCAATACTTTCACTATAAAGTATTGATACATTTCATATTTTACCCTAATGTATAAATACTTTTCTTGCAAGTATCAATACTTATATACATTCTTGTCCTTTCTTTCCAGTCATATCGTATTTTTTCGTCTATAAGTAGTGATACTGGGACCTTAAATATCAATACCTTGGACTATAGGTATCGATACCTTCTCTGTAAAGTTTTGATACATTCAATTATGATCACGAGTGTCGATATTTTTCTCAAAAATATTGATACTTCTATATGCAATGCCTTGTCTCCACCTTTCCTAATGTATCGCACTCTTTATAAGCAAGTATCGATACTTAAACCCTAAGTATCAATATTTTTCTTCAATCATAGACATATATTAATATATTTTTCTTTAAGTATCGATACTTAGGTTATATACCCACTAGTTTTAAAAAATATTATTCAAGTCCATTTATAAATAAAATTAATTTTTAATTTCGTTTAAGTCTTTACGTATATGACTTTAAAATTTAATTTTAATCAAATCAAATATCCAAAATAATTATTAAACCTTAATAATGTGTCGATAATCTTCTAATTATGCATGTATTAAATAAAATGACTATAATATTGTATTACCCTAGATTTTAAACACGGGCTCTCATATAAAATATTATAGTCATTTTATTTAATTTTTAAAAATAAAAATAAAATAGAATTTTTATAAATTTAAATTATATAATCAAAATAAATTCATAAATTTTATTATTACAAAATAAAATATTTTAAATATAATTTTTAAATTTTAATTTATAATTTTTTGATATAAAATATTATAAACTAAAGTATTAGAATTATAAATTAAATTTTAAATATTTTTTTAAGAATTTGATTATTTTTATTTAAAAATTTATACAATAAAAATCAAAAAAATTATATAATAAAAAATTTGTAATTTTATCTTTAATACTAGAGATTTCGGTTACTTCTTTAAATTATAAAAAACATCTAAAAAAAATAACGCAGAGTATTGTCGTTCTCCCCAATTATGGAAGCTTAAGTTTGGCCTGTCATCTGATCTAGCTAGCCACCACATTCTTCATCTTGTGTAGGATTCGCAATAACAAGTTTGTTGGCTCGATGATTGTAGCCACTATGATTATGATTACCTTTTTTTATTACTTCACGTTTTGACATTTATGCTTACCGGCTTCTCATTGGGTTATTTACAACAAATCTCTGGTTGTTAACATAACAAGCTGCAATCAACTAATCATTCATTTTCTATACCCAAAAGTCCAAAGAGATAAACAATGGACAGGCATTATTAGGATACAAAACACAAAGGTGGCTATGTTGGCACATGGGAAGATGTGAAATGGGTGATGGTGGGAGCATGAGAGGTTTAAAAAGAGACAGCCTTGGGATGACAATATGAAATAGTTCTGTTTGGTAAGGTTGGTGTGGCTTTCGTCTGTTACCAGCTCTTTATTGAACTGTTTCCAACATAAGTAAGAGACCATACGTACAGTTCAGCCTCCATCTTTCTCTCACTTTCAGTCTTTTCTCTTTCTCTTTCTGTTGTTACCCCCACACTCTTCCTTATTTTCAGCTTCAGCCCCCACACAACACATCACATTGATTAAGAAATGACACGCACAGCCCCCTTGCCTCCTTAGATTCCTTTACTGCCTAGTCTCCATTTCAAATCAACTTCTCTTGTCTACTTTCTTTTGTCTGTCTCCCCAGTTCAGGTCTCTTCTTTCTCTGTTTCCTGTTTCTGTTTCTGCTCCAGTTAGGTGGGGGCTGTTCAACTTATTTTTGTCAGGATTCTCCTACAAAAGTCATTTCTTAGTCCCAGAGCAGCTGACAAAAACAGATACAACCAAGGATAAATTCACCCCATATGTTTTAATATAACCCAACGTATTCAAGAAATATTAAAACGTGATCAGAAGAATCTATCTCATCTTTATTTTCTTTCCTACTCTCTCCCTAGTCTCACCAATCTCTGAGACTCTTTGTTCTTTGTTCCTTGTTCCTTCGTTAGCTTTCCCAGATGAGGACAATCATGGCCAAGACTCCGCATGATTCTTCTTTCTCTTTCTCCAGGAGATACTTCAACTGGAAAAAGAAAGTTGAAGATGAAGATGACATGGAAGAAATATTAACAATCTCCTCGTCTCTGCATTTCTGTGAGGAGGAGAAAGACAAGGAGCTTACGGTTTCGGCCCCCCCTCAAATTACTTCTATTCCAGCACGAAAGAAGAAGTTTCCGATCGTTGCAGTTTCAAAGCTCCGATCAGCAGCTCTTGCTGTTTTTGGTAAGAGTCGATCGTCTTATCAATCAGGTTTAGGTAGTCGAGTGATCGGAACGCTTTTTGGATACCGACATGGTCATGTCCATTTTGCATTTCAAGAAGATGCGAAGTTAAATCCAGCCTTCTTGATCGAACTTGCTACAACAACAAGTGTTTTGGTTCGAGAAATGGCTTCAGGGCTTGTTCGGATTGCCCTGGAAAGTGAAAAGAAGACCGAAAAGAAAGGCTTGAAGCTACTAGAAGAGTCGGTGTGGAGGACTTACTGCAATGGTAAGAAATGCGGGTACGCAATAAGGCGTGAATGCGGACCTGAAGAACTAAAAATTCTGAAAGCTGTTGAACCGATTTCCATGGGAGCTGGCGTTTTACCAGGAAATTGTGAAAATGGGGATGGGAATGGAAGTGGATCGGAAGGAGAGCTGATGTACATGAGAGCAAGATTCGAAAGAGTGGTGGGTTCTAAAGATTCCGAAGCATTTTACATGATGAATCCTGATTGTAGTGGAGGTCCTGAACTTAGTTTTTATCTGCTTAGGGTTTAGTAGATGTCAAGAACGAATTAAACCAATGACAAATAAAAAAAAGAAATGGAAAATGGTGTACTTTAATGCAGTTTCTTTTTTGCTTTGGAAATGGAATGGTAGCTTGCTTTTTTGCTCTTAGGTACTGGAGATGAAAAGTATGATCATATGATAAATCCTATGAATATTGTATTATCTTTTTTGGAAGTGGTTACAAGAAGCAAATGCGGTTTTCTCTAAGAAACTCCTTTTTCCTTTTTCTCTTGGGTGTGCTATTGTCTGTTCATACGAAATGATGCCTGTGGTTCCGATGAAGGCTTTCCAATTTGTCATCCATAAAAGTGATTCTTATACTACATGTCGTTTCACATTGTGAATTTCATAACCATATGAATTGTATCCAATAAGATGCATACAAATTATGACATTATATTCAGCATAATCTTTCTAAAGTAGCCAAACACTCCAAACTTAAGTAATGTTATAATATTAAAGAGAAAATTCTAAAAGAAAGATTTATATTTTGCATCCAGAAACAATTTTAATCGTAAATAATGAAATATTAGTTCATAATTTGGGCAGAATTTAACCATCTTTATGAATTTGAGTAAAATCATTTTTCTCACCCAAATTAACATTTTCTTTCAAATATATATTGTCATGGTCGCTGAATATTCCTTTCTTGATTTACGCAATCCAATCAAAAGCTTCCTTTCAAATATCTTCTGAACTTTTTTTTAATATAAATTAGATAAATAAATAGGAACACGAGATTCAATATATTTACACCCGATAATGCATTCAAATTCGTTTTCAAAAAAATATTTTATTCCATAATGCATTCAAATTAAATAAAACATTTTGTTTGATGCATTGTTATGTGTGTGATTCATCGAGTCTCTCATACAAATCCAACAGAGAAGAAACAAAATCGTTTGGAATTTTGGTAATTTTGACTGGATGTTAAGTTCAAAGATTCTGAACTTGGGTTTTTGCATGGACATAAATCCAAGTTATTGCTTTATCATGTAAATTTAATTTTTAATTTTATCCTTAGCAATATGATTCAAATCATATCTCTAGTTCAGAATTCAATAACATTTAAAATGTTTGTTCTTCAAAGTGGTGCATCCTTGGTGGTGGAGAATTATACAGTACATCATTGGTAGTGGAGAATTACACGATTTACACCAACAATAAATAGGTCCAAACCACATACTCTCTTGAATGGGCTAGGCCTTAGCTACAAGCCCACTGAGCGTAAAAGATTGAGTTAATGCTTCTTTATTTCTTTCGTCTGAATACCCCATTTTAGTTATTAATATGTTTTAAAAGTATTATTTGTTAATTTAATATTGATATAAAGTTTTTCCAGTTATTTATAAAGAAATACCTAAACATTCTAAGTCTTAATATCAATACCACCACACTACTTACTGCGCTAATATCAGGTCCACCTGAAACTGAAATGTGAGAGGTTAAGTATATAAAAGTATACTCCTTGAATAGATAAAAACATATAAACCGAATTAAACAATTTCATATGTATTAATATAAGGAGTCTTATAAATATAAATAAAATGTGTTTTTAAATTTAAATAATATACAAAATAAAGGTAAATCTTTCAAATTTATCTAAAACCACCCTAAAAAATAAATTTATAAAATCATTGGACTAGCTTTTTTTTTCGATAATTTTTTTCCCCAATAATTATTCGGACCAAGAGTAATCTTGAGAATGTCAATAGGTTTTTCTATACAAAAAAAAATTATGAATAAAATAAATTTTTATTTACTAAAATATAAAGTATGCATGCAAGCTCTATAGAATAGTGCCTACCATGATGTTGACTTTGAGTAGTCATGTGATACCTTACCTAACTGTCCTTTACTTTCTACCTCGTGGGTCACTCCACCACAAATGGGATCCTCCTCCATATATTAGTACCATCGGTGAATCACTCATTTGAACAATCTCTCATAGGTCCTCATTCAGGCTACTTATCCTTATAGCTATAGATGACTCTTCGGTCATATAATTATATATCACAAACTGGCTCTACGACCATATTTCATCAATTCTAATATATACAAACCCAGTCCACTGACTAAACATCATAATCATATCAAATTAATATCACCATCATGTATTATATATGTATAGATATTTCAAATCTGACATTCAAATTAATTTTAAATCAAAGAAATCATCGATTAAATCAAAACAATAAATCATCATTTTAATTATATAGCTATATCATAAAACATTTTTGTCATCACATAAAATCACATTTGACCTGAAGCCAATATACATAAAAATCAAAATAAAGAACATATCAAAATCATAAAATATTTTTCCTATGTATAATTCTATCATAAATAAGGGGTCATCCCGGACACCACACAAAACCTATTACTTCGCCTCCACATGAAAGCACACACAATCATCTAACATCCTAAAATATTTAAAAATATAATTTTTTTATGGGTTATTCAAATAAATAATTAATTAAATAAATAAACAAATAAATAAATAAATAATTGAAATAGGAAAATATCCACTTACAATACTAATTAAAAAATACCAAACCAAACTCGAATTAATGAGAGCTAATTGACCGCTCTATCGAAATATTTAAACACAATGATAAGAACACAAAATTAATATATCATTTATAAAGCCACCATTTATTATAAATCCAAATAAAAATAAATGGTTTTACTAAAACTATATGAAAATTATCGTATAAAACCATTCACATAAACTACCTATATTAATCAAGCAATCAACCAATCTAGAACTTCATCGATTTTTCTCCTTTACAAATACCATTTCTTAAAACAAATTTAACAATCCTGCTTACTAATCCGAAATGACAACCACCATAAATTCTACACCATTATACATATTAACAAAAACTCAAAGTCCAAATCTTAGTTTTTTTACTATTAACCAAAACCGAATTAGACAATTGAAATATAAATTCAATTTAAAGAAAATGATCAAATGAAAATACTAACACAACATTGTTGTAAATTTTTCCTCAATAAATAAATAAACTGAACTGAAACTAAAATAATAAATTTATAAAAATTATTATACCATGGAATACAATTAAATTAAGGAAAATCAAATTCTTTAACAACCAACAAAATATGAGATTAAAAGCATATAAAATCCTAAAATCGTACATATCCATTTGTAAATATAACTTTCAAAAACTAAAAAAGAAATATCACTTATCAAAATACATATAAGATATATCCAATAATGTCATAAAATATTTTTATAAATTTACCCATATCTATAAGGAAATTATCTCATAAACATTTAGAATATAATAAAATAATTCATGCATCTACTTATACTTAAAATCATATTCTATACATAAACATCGCCTTTTGAAAATATACCAATGTATAAAGTTCTAAAACCAAATCATATTCACTCATAAAGCATGAATTTACATAATCAATATTATATTTTCAAACTTTTCGTAACATAAAGATTGTATATGGTCTAGGAAATAAAATGTTCAAAGGTCTATCCACACTCAAAACATAAAACATATAATCCTAGTTTACTTGAAACACAAAGAAACATATTGAAGTCCATTCGCACTTAAACAATTCCTAAATTTTATTAAGAAATATAAGAAAAATATAATGAAAACAACATAACAAATCAATCAAAGAAAATAACAATAAACTATAAGCCCCAATATTTTAATTTCTTCAAATCATGCAAAATTAAAGTTATAAAGTACTATAAATTTACTAAAGGGTTAAATTTAACCTTAGAAAACTTTATTTGCAGTAAAATAGAAAAATCCCCAATCTCGTAAATAATACTTGATTTCTTCACTTCATTTTTTTTCAATTTAAACTCTATCAAATCAGCCAAATGAAGCTTGTATATTGTAGAGGGTAATGAGTACAAGTGATTTGTTAAAAAAATGGTAAGTTAAACGGTAAAAATTGAAAAAAATTAAAGAAAATAAGGGTAAAATAAAAATGGGTTTGGAGGAGAATGGTTTCCGTCATCCAGGGAACTAAAACGAAAGAAAGTGAATAGTATCTAGTTTTTATAAAATACTTAAACTCTTAAAAAGATAATAATGCCCATATTACTAAATCGTGGTATTTCATATCTTCTATTGATTAAATGCATGAATGTAGCCTATGTTGAGATGGTTATACATTTTATTAATTACATCATTATAACGTGATCTTGATAAAGGATTTATAAATAATGATTTTATAAATAATTATTTATTTTTATGATGATTATGAAATGATTATTGAACAATGAATGGTTTTGTTGGATCATATGAATTTATATTTAGATTTAGATTTATATATTCAGTTGTCTATGATGATATGGTCAGAGAGCTAGATAATTTATTGGATTTTATGATCATTGTTTTGGATTACATAAATGATATGGCCAATAAACTAAGATTTTATCATTTCGTTTGGATTTGATGATGATATGTATTTATGACGATGTGATCGAGGAGGCCATGGCCTAGGAGATCAGGACTCTAATTACAAAGAAATAGTCTAAAGTGGACCCGAGTAAAAGCCTCATAGGTGATTGAGTAGATTATGAAATAGTTTAAGGTTAGACCTCGAACATGCCATTTTTATGTTTTCTATAATTGATTTTTATTTTCAAATCTTTTATTTGTGATATAATTTTAATGTCTCTGTGTATGTGTGTTTATATAATGATTTGAAATAAAAGAAGTAGATTTGAAATGGTTGATTTTTACAATATTTAAGAGTATATTTGAATTATTTTATCAGATGCTAAAAGAAAAAAAAAACTTTAAGATAGAGAGAAGGAAATATAAGAGAATGTGAAAAAACTTGTATTAACTAGAAAATGTCTAAGAATGCCACACCTGGTATTCTTAATTACAAGAATTATTTATAAAATAAATCTAAACACACTTTCCACAAATCTCTCAATTATTTAACCCACACTAACCATGAAAATAGAAACAACCCACACTAACCATAAAAATAGAAACAACCTAAGAGAATTGACGTGAACAAATCTCACGTAAATAGCTATT
>JAVXUL010030232.1:0-11455 GCA_035590515.1 Trichilia minutiflora
AAATTATAATTATTTATTATTTATTTATTTAATTAATTAATTTATTTATTTAATATAAACGGGCTGGCCCGTTTAGCTCGGTAGCCCGACGGGTTGGGTTAGGGTTGAGAATATCAACCCGTTTATTAAACGGGCCAACCTGGCCTGACCCGCTTAAATGCTTGACCCAAAATGATCCGGACCGATTAAGCCCAACTCGGCCCGTTTGACAGCCCTAATATTGAATGGATCGATTGTCTCTGAGAGTAAAAAAAAAAGAAATTGATAAAAATGGCAGCCACATAAACAAAAGACAAGTGATATCTTAAAGAAACATTTTAATAAATAGATGGGAGGTAAAGAAAAATTAGAATTGAACTTCATATTTTTGCTATTCTAAAATCTTTATATATTCGGTACGAAAAAGAATACAAGACTTTCTTGTGAATAAGCAAATAATAAATAATCTCAAATTATAATTACTAAATAAAATAATGGTAAAAATGTAGGAATTAAAATTTGACTACAAGTCACTTTCAACAAAAGTTTATTTTTGATTAAAAAACTAAGAAATAATTTACTAATTTTTGCATTAATATCTAATACACTCTTTAATGCATAAATTTTTGACTCCCAACTTTTCTCTAAAAGAATTCTATAAATGACTCGATGAATACATTTGTAATTTATCATCATTATTATAATAATTTATTTTAATGCTCCCTTATTGTACTAATTTTTTAATAAAATGATGATGTATCTTAATATGTCTTGTATGATTGTGAAAAATAGAATTTTTTATCATGACAATGGTTGACTGATTATCACAATCAATCATTGTTGCCTTGCCTTGATTTTGTTTCATATCCTCCAGAATTCTTCTCAACTAGACTGTTTGACATGTTGCTGAAGTGATAGTTATATGTTCAGCTTCAGAGGAAGATAATGCAGAAGAATATTGCTTCTTTGAGCTCTAAGAGATAGCATTACTTTCAAGAGTAAAAACATAACCTGTTATACTAGCCTATCCAATCATTATCACAATACCCATACAAACTAAAATTATTAATTTTTTAATACCAAATTTCAAATGAACTTACTCCTTTCAAGTATCTCAACACTCTCTTAGCAGCACCATAATGCAGTTTACTGGGATTTTGCATAAATCGTGATAAAATATTAGTGACAAATATAATATCTGGTCGACTATTTGCTTAATAGAGCAAGCTTTCAATCAAAGAGCGATAGACGTGACCATCCACTCTTTATTTTTCATCATTCAAGTTAAATTTTTAACCGGTAATCATAGGAGTCTTCACTAACTTGCTAATTTGCGTTCTTGTATTTTAAACATTTCAAGAAGATTGTTAACATATTTTTTTTTATAAAAAGAAAATTCGCTCATCACATTGCTTCACTTCTAATCTAAGAAAATAATTCATCACTCCGATCAAAATTTGAATTATAAGTTTTTAAAATTAATTCATCAAGAAAATATTATTATTAGTATAGATCAAGTTACCCACTTAAAAGACACAAAACTAGTAATTCATCACCTTCTCTTATCTTGACATATAAAGTGGGTTCATTTATACTTCATTAAAATATATATAATTTAAAATAACTATTGGTCTTTTTATACTATACCTGTGGAGCTTATTTTAAGCTATATAATATTTTTTTTAAGTAATATACTTTATTCTCTTCACCTGCTACTCTTAGCTCTTTTGTTGTTATACATACACTTCTTTATTCAAAATACCATTAAAAAAAGTTGATTTGATATCAAATTAATAGATATTTAATTTATTTTAGGTTGTTAAATTTAAAAAAGTGCATATAGTATCAAACCTTAATTAATGTTTGATTAATGTCGACATCCTCACACTACATATAACCTCAAGCAATCATAAACCAATTAAAATGAGTCACGTATGAACATAAAATCACTATAAACTAATTAAAACGAGTCACGTATGAAAAATACTAATTCTAAATCTGATTGAACCCTGATCGGATTGAATAAAATAATACTTTTTTTAAAAATTTTCAGCTTGAATTGGTTGCGATCTGGACCAGTCGAACGGAGCTAAGACTTCGAGACCTTTCTTATTTCCCAATCCCTAAGCGTGATCATTCCCGTAGTAAAATTAAGAAATTTGTTTCTAGTGATGCTCATGATTTCTTCTTATAAATTTATCTAATTTTTTATTCTAATCTTAATAATTTTGTTTTTCTAATCTTTTGTTCGTGATTGTCTTGAGAGTAAGACTATTGATGATACCCTATCTTTAATTGTACTTATATTTCTTATTTGTAGAATAATTGTTGTCTCGTCTTAGAGGTACTTTGCCAAAAAAAACTAGATAAACCCAAACAGCACAAGGGTAATATTAGTAGTTTTGCACAAAAATTTAATTTATATGTATCACATAAATATTAAAAGCTTTAAAGAATTATCATTTAACCGCATTTTTTTTCAAATTCTTATAGAAAAAATTTAATTGAAACAAAAAATAAAAAAATAATTTGAAACAATAAAACAATTGAAATCAAATGATAATCAATGAACTATGAAAGAGATAATCCATTCAATGGTGGATAACAAGCTAATGTAATGTTACTTGCTTCCCAAATTTTTCTTTTCTTTTCTTTTCTTTTCTTTTCTTTTTTATACGTGAAAACCCATACATCACAATACCCCTATTCGAATTGAAATAAAACAAGTAAATCTTCGACTATTTTAGACTTTTATGAAAAATTATATCTCCTAAATTCGAATATATAATCTGATTGCCTAAATCTTGCGTTTCATTCCAAAAAACCACACCCCACACCCCTTGTGAACTGCCTGAACTAGATGCTAGAATTTTAAGCAAATTGCATATATAGTTACAACTTAAAAACTTCATATATGGTAAATTAACTATAAAAAACTCGATCGCAATATAGATAAGTGCACCAAAACTTAAAACTACGGATATAGTTACAGCAAACTTTCAGTTTAAAACCTCACATCACCCTGAATTTCTGGTTCAAAGTTAATAGTTAATAGGTAACAGCTATATAAGCAGAACAAAAGGAAAAACATTATCATTAACAATGCACCAACAACTAAGAAGAATACAAGAGTTGTGGCCAGCATTGATCCCTTTTATATAAACAACGATCTTTGATTCTCATCTTCATTATCCTTTCTTTTTCTATTTATAATTTTCTTCATCCTTTTGTTCTATTTCCAAAAGCTTGACAAAGCGAGAAATCAAAATTTTCTCGAAACAAAAGCAAAGCACAAGAAGCCGGGAAAATGAACATAGAATCTGCTGCAGGGAATCAAACGCGGGTTTGCCTCATATTACCACCCAAAGTACAATCGTCTGGATTATGGAAGCAGTTTACACCAAATGATCCAATGAGTAAAGGGTATAATTGGCTTGATTTTTCAATGCCAAGACTTGAGCTGGATATAGCTCTGATCTTCTTCATAACTCAGATATGTCATTTTCTTTTCAAACGCTTAGGACTTCCGGTCTTCACTTCACAGCTTCTTGTAAGTTTCTTGTTTATCCTTTTTACCACCTTCTCTTCTTTCTATATTCATAATTAATGCTTCACTTTTCTGCCTATAAATGGATAAAAGAAGAATAAAAAGACTGATTCATTAAAGAAATTCAATACAAAGTTTCTCCTCTTTTAATGCAAATGATGAAACCCCTATTTAGTATAAGCGAGATTCGAACTCTATAATTATCTAAACGAATTTTACCAAATAATCTGATTAGCATTCACCAATATGGTTTATTATTTGTCTAATTGTTAATGATTAATTGTTTCTTCACGTAGGTTGTTTATGCAACATATATACCGTATGTATTATGAAAATATAATGGGGTATTAATGGAGACATAAAGATTTAATATGGGATATGTTATTTGTGGTTATTTACTATGGGAAAATTTCATTGATAAGCTGTGATTATTTCGGTGAAAAAGGCTGGGCTGTTACTCTCCCCAGCAGTACTATCAAAAGAGTTAGCACAAAAGTTGGTGACAACAGAAAGCGTACAGGTTCTTGGATCAATAGGGACGATGGGGTTTGCTTTCTTTCTATTCTTAACAGGAGTGAAATTGGATCCGATCGTGATATCCAGGGTGAGCAAAAGAACCTTATGCATTGGTCTTCTCGCAATTGTAGCTCCTCTAGTTTGCGCTCCCTTATTCGTTTATCCTCTCAATCTCAACTCCGACCAGAAAAACGAAATTCTATTCCTTACACCAAGTTATGCATCAACTTCATTTCCCGCAATCAGCTGCCTTCTCCGCGAATTGAAGATCACAAATTCAGAACTTGGACGAATAGGGTTATCAGCAGCAATCATTAGTGATCTTTTGAGCGTATTTTTCATGACTTGCAGCAATTTTGCCAGAATAGCAATTTACAATAGCGTTATAACTTCTGCAAAAGATATATTTTATTTTTTACTTTTCCTTGCAATTGTTTTCTGCATTTTCAGACCAATAATGCAATGGATTGTTCGACACACACCAGAAGGAAAGCCTGTGCAACCAACCGTCATCACTTGTGTAACTCTTTTGTTCTTATTAACTGTTTCTGCTACAAAATGGTACCCTCAATACCTATTCTTGGGACCATATATTCTCGGATTGGCCGTGCCACACGGACCACCTTTGGGCTCTGCTTTAGTCGAGAAGCTTGAGAGTATGGTGAATACTTTACTTCTCCCTATGTTTGTTACAGCAGGTGGGATGAGAATAACCACATTGGATATAACAAAATTCGCTGATTCCAGCACCTTAAGAGGTGGTCATGCTCTAATTGCAACTGTAGCTACATTGGTGAAATTTTTTGCTGCCTTGTTGCCATCTTTGTATAGTCAGATGCCTACAAGAGATTGTTTGGCACTCGCTTGCATTATGAGTTGTAAAAATGTTCTTGAGGTTGCCCAGCTCAGCTTCTTCTCCGACAACAGGGTATAAATTTTTATATTTGTATACTTATTCTCTATACAATGAATTGCTAATCTGAATTTTCGTATTGCATGTATTAAATTTCTTAAGTTTTATTAAAATGCAGATATTAGACGAGGACACATACTCATTTGTAGTTTTCCTAATCCTTTATTTGGCGAGCATTATGCCTATAATGGTGAAATTTCTCTACAATCCTTCAAGAAAATATGCAGGCTATCATAAAAGAAACATCATAGATTCCAAGCCTCATTCAGAGCTGCAAATCGTTGCATGCATTTTCGTACCAGATAATGTAAGAGCAGTAATCAATCTCTTAGATGTAGCATGCCCTACAAAAGACAATCCCATGGTTGTTAATGTTCTTCATCTCGTCAAGCTCAGAGGTCAAGCAACTCCGATCTTCATTTCCCACCAAAAGAAACGAAACCCTCTTTCTACCTACTCATATTCTGAAAACGTCGTTGCATCCTTCAATAAATTTGAAGGAAATAACTGGGGAGCTGTATCTGTTAACACTTTTACGGTAGTCTCTCTTCCAAAGCTGATGCAAGACGATATTTGCACACTTGCAGTAGACAAACTTGCATCTCTTATACTCCTCCCATTTCACAGAAAATGGTACATGGACGGATCTATAGAATCAGAGGATGAAGGAATCAGGTTGTTAAATTCCAAGGTCCTTGAAAAAGCTCCTTGTTCAGTAGGAATCCTAATTGATCGCGGCAACGTGAGGCATGAAATGAAGAATACATCCGTGGATTCATCCTTTAACGTTGCCATGGTTTTCTTAGGCGGTCGAGACGATAGAGAAGCCTTGACTTTCGCCAAAAGAATGACACAAGACTCTAGGTTTTGTCTCACTGTTTTGCATTTGACAGCTTCTGAAAACAATCATGACTTCGGACAATGGGACAGAGTGTTGGATATTGCGATATTAAGAGATGTTAAAACCAACGGGTATATAAATTACATGGAGAAAGAGGTGAACAACGGACCGGAAACAGTGGTGATTATTCGATCAATTGTCAACGAATTTAATCTAATTATAGTTGGAAGAAGAGATAATTTAGATTCACCACAAACTTCAGGGCTGAAAGATTGGAGTGAATTTCCTGAGCTTGGGATTTTAGGCGATTTACTTGCAGCAACGGATTACTGCGGTAGATGCTCAGTCTTGGTAATGCAACAACAACAGACAAGCTAGGGAGCCTAATACTAGTGGTTTAATTGTTGGAAAAATGATCATTAGCACTCAATTTTGCTATAATATCTTCTGATTTTAGTTCACTTATCATTTAATTCTCTATTTTGTTCCCTTGAAGGCTACAAGGTGTCAAACTGCAGCATATAGTATAGATGTTTTAGGCAATATTTTTTTATTTATTCTTCTCCCCTTATTATTATTATTTTTTAAATTTATCTTTGTTTTTATATCTGTTTCGTTTCTCTCCACAATCAAACGTCCAACCCACCACTCGATCTATTCTTCTCTCTTCAGATACTCAAATCAATCACAAGAGGGAAATCAAAAGTCGACAGAGGAAGATCGAATTCTCTTTTATAAACCCAATTCATAATGTATGAAAAAAATATTGCACGAAGGAGAAAATTAATTATGAAAACTGCGTTGGAAAAACTGATTTTAGCAAACAAAATTGCAGTGAAAACATATTAACTCATATTAATAAAATAAATTTTTATTTAATTAAAACTCTTTTAATTAAATTTGAATTTGATTTTAAATAAATAATAACTATTTAATTAATCCTCTATTTGATGCCTATAATTAAAACTAGGCTAGCTCATAATAAATGTTATGACATTTTAACTGTTTATCTATCTCAAGTCACTAAATACTCTAATTATTATCGTAATATTTTTATGATAATAAATTAAATTTATAAATAAATAATTTATTAAATCAACTATGATCATAAATTTAAATAATCAAGTACCATAAATAGTTTTAAAAATATTATATTAATAAATTTTATCTTATAAGTATATGTTCTTACTATCCATAAAATTACATCTTCAAGTTATCAAAATTTTGACCATATTATTGAGTCTCACTCTTTAATAACTCAAAAATTATAATATATAATTGTAATTAAGTTCATTACTTACTCATGATTAAGACCTATTAAACTTATTAAAACTTAATTAAAATTAATGATATTTATTGTATCATAATAGTCATGTTTAATATATATTAATACTTGAAGTTTGTACTTCAATAATCTAGATAAATTATTCAATTTAGATTTGAAGCTGATAGAAGCAGATATTTCATTTATAGTTCAAGCATAGTTGATCCAGGCGGTTGGGGCAGACCCATAGCTGGAATGGTAGATAGGGAAAGGAAGGTACGCCCTAAATGAAATTCTCTAAGCGGATGCCATTGAAAGAAATATAAAGAGAGTGACGAAACTGACGGGAATAAGGTTAAGCCAGACCATTACGCTGTCTCTTTGAATCCTGAATATGCTGATACCTCCAATTGTACCAACCCACATATATCTCTCCCCCATCAATCGGTGTTATACTCTTATATTATAAAATGTTTAATTCATAAATAAATATGAATTATCTTTTATTTATGAAAAAACTGTGATTTATATTTTTCTATATTAACATTTAATTTTACTAACATATAAATCACATACTCTATAAATAATGGCTAAATAATATAGGCTCAAATTAAATTTAAATAAAATTTTATTAAATTAAAAACAATATTATTATATCACATACTTTTAAGAGTATAAATAATAACACCAACAATGGGATCGTATTGATAAGAAGGAGAAAACGAAACAGAGAAAAACAAAAGAGGGACGATAAAGATAAATAAAAATAGCATTTGCTGTAAATATATCAAGTAATTTTTTGACTTTGCATAAGTGGTACCAAAGTAAAATATAGATTTGTCCTGAAAAAATGTATCCCATTGTAACAAAGCTAACATCAGGAGCAATTTGGGGTATTTTTAAAAATAAGGGATAAATAAAAATATAAAACATCGAACTGTGGCATAATAATTAGTACAAAAAATAAGGAGGTTGGCAGTCATTTTTGCTTCGAAAAACTGTGTCATCCCCCATTTTTTCTTTGGTCAAGTCACCCTTAGGATTAAAGCCTAAAAGGAGACTTGACCTAGTTAGCCATTATCATTTTCTAATAGAAATTGTCTCGTTTCGAACTTATGCGTGCACAGAGAGCAGGAAGCTCAGTCAAACGAAAGGCCACCACATTAAGGCTGTCCTCGCCCTTTTGGCGGAAGTGATCAATAATTTCTCAAAGAAGCATGCGTTCGACCTCGCTACAATAAAATTTATTTGTCTTTCAATTCTATAGCCAACTTTAATCTAGCTTTGAATAGGACAGTAATATTGTCTAAAGGAAAATTCAATAATAATTAAGAAACACAACTCCTTATTTGCATGGAAGTAATAAAGAGGTTATATACCTACCCTACCCCGTGGGTATTGTATTTGGTAGGGACGAATTTAAGATTGTGTGATTAGATATAAGGTATTGGATTCAATTTTTTGGATGTGTCCATGATTTAAACAGGAATTATGATGATGGGATACTGCACTAGCCCCTTATTTTTTCAAAAATTAATCCAAATATGCATAAATTGACCCGGATAATTCAGTTATAAAAAAAATAAAAACAAAGAGGTTATAAGTTACAATTTTCTAAAACATATAGCTTGTATAAATAAATCTTTCTTTCTTTCTTTCATCTCCTTTTTGTAGTTACCAAAGTCACAATAGCTGAATTGACTGTTGGAAGATTGTCGCCGATGAGAAGACCAGTAGATTCGGTGGCTGGAGGAGGGGTTTGATTGTGCTTAATCCTGTACTGTAGGCTCTTCTACAAAATAATAAATCTTGTTGTTGGACTGAAATGTCAATATTATTATGCTGGACTTATGAGTACTATAATGATGGACTTATGCTTTGTGTATAAAACTAGATCATTTGGAGAGAAACTGGAAACTCTTTAACAAAGAAACTAAGGTTCAAGCAATTTTGTGAATTTCAACATGGGCTTGGGAGCACCATTAGTTATTACCTAATATTTGATAGTTAGACTTCATAAATTAGCATAATAAAAGAAAACTAGCATGAGAGTTATTTTTTTTTTTCTTAAAGTAAGTTTTGGAACATTATTATTAATAACTAAGCGAGGGAGAGTACAATTAATTATACATATGTGCTAAACACTCTAAAAAATTTAAGAGTAAGGGTTTGGAAAGCTTCTCACAGCCGAAATGACAGCAAAAATAGAAGGTAGAATTGGAGCCCAATAGCACAACAAAGTAGCCTAAGGATGCCCCCAAACTTTTGAGCCTAATTGATCATGAAAAACGCCACCTCACACCCACTAAATCCAGTTTATTTTTTAAACGACTCACCATAATCCAAAAACAATGCCGGCTACATAGAGCACCCTCTTAATTTTCGGTACTTTTGCATAGACCTCATTGATTTTCGAATCCTTTCCGAAGATTAAAATATCAAGGCTGTTGAAGACAGAAAGAAAGAGAGAGTTAATTAGAAATAAGCAAGATGCTAGAAAATTTAGGCGAAGAGTGGTGTTTTTGACATCCTATAATTCTTTTTAAAGTGTAGTAATTAAAACATGCGTTTTCTCTAATAGCATTCCAGTTAGTTAAAGAAATAACATTACATATGTTAAATCCCATTATACAAGACGAGCTCCTTATTTTTCATGTTTCTCTTTCTCTTTGAATTTCACTCAAATTTCTAAGTTCTCAATAAAAAAAATAGTCTAGTAAATTATAAGTTTGAAGTTTTAATTTTCTGTAAAACTATGATACAAACTCTGTATATAAATTTTTTATACAAATTAATGTGTCAATGCAATATAATTATCACATATTCTATATTTATTAAAATATGTAAAAATTTACTAAAACAAAAAATAAATCATATAAAATATATAACAACAATAAAAATTTATCACATGAATTTATATAAAAAATTTATAGAAGTTTATATTCGTAATATTATTATTTAGTTTTACTTATATGTTTATTTTATTCTGAATATTTTTTTTCCTAAATATATTTTCTCTACTATATCATAATTTTTGCTGCTGTTTTTTTTTTTAAAGAGAACCCAATGCAATTTTTTTAATAAATTTATTTCTTCAAAATCCACTTAATATTTCTTCTTCTTCTTTTGTATACCGAGAAACTCCGACCGTCAGCTAATTACCGCGAGATTTTATCGCTGGGGATCCAGGCCCTCTATTGTTCTTGGACAGTGTCACGGGGACGAAGCCCAGACTCTGAGTCTGAAGACGCCAGCGGTTCACCCGGATCTGGCTCACCCAGATCGACAGGTACCAAATGACCGGATAAAACCCGATACCTCCACCTTGACGCGTCAGTCATGTAGTTGGTGTGATTTGAACCCTGAACCTGCCTACTACAAGTCCATGTTTCTACCACACTAATCATCTAATTGGTGTGATTCAAACCCTGAACTTGACTGCCAACTAATATCAGACGATAGATAAATATGTAACTTGTTTTCTATTTATTATTAATAGTAATAATAATAATAATAATAATAATAATAATTGAAAACCGAGGAAGGAGAGAGACATGAAAGATGAATGTGTGTAGTATGTTTTTATCTTTTGATGTAATTTTATTTAAGGTTAAACTTGTAAATATAAAAAAGGACAATATTAATTATATTCATCAACCGACTTATGGTTACAACTACATTTCAGTTTTAAGTTCTCTTTTTATCCCCAATATTTAGTTGAGAATACTAAAATTTCTTTGCATATATGGCGGCAAATCATCCATTCCGTTCGATTAAATGAAAAATTAAAATTAATAACTTCTGAATTCTGGTAACAGTTAAACTACCCAAAACGAAAGACGTTATCATTGGCAAATACACCCATGAACAACTAAGAAAGAAACAATAAAATAGAAATACGATACAAGAGTTTATTATAAAGAAGTATCTTTGATTCTCATGTTCATGGTCCTAGCTTACTCTTCATAATTTTCTCATCATTTTCTCAAGAAACAAAAAAAGACGAAGCACAATAAAACTTCAAAAATGAATGTAGGATCGGGGAATCAAACGAAAACTTGCATAGTATTACCACCCAAAGTTCAATCGTTTGGATTGTTGATACACTCTTCAAAACATCATCCCTTGAATAGGGGTGATAGTTGGCTTGATTTTTCATTGCCAAGACTTGAGTTGAGTGTAGTTGTGATCGTTGCCATCACTCAGACAATTCATTTTTTTCTAAAACGCTTAGGACTGCCATTGTTCACCTCACAGCTTATTGTATGTTCTCTTTTATCCTTTTCATCACCACCTTCTCTTCTTTCTATATTCTTAATGTTTCATTGAATGAATTGAACTAAAAAGATCTCTAATTCGAATTAGGATTTATCCATATGATTTATTTTATTTGTT
>JAVXUL010030243.1:0-11454 GCA_035590515.1 Trichilia minutiflora
CAATAGGTTGGGAGTTCTTCATCTTTTCTTGTTCCTATCAATTGTGTGTTTGGGGTTTCCAGATTATATGTATCTTTAGGGGTTCCGCATCAATTTATTTAGAAGAGAGAATTGAATCAAGTTGGCTGTGCAAGTTGGCTTCGTGCTGCTTGCATGCGATGAAGGAAATCATAATACTGTGGCCACCGTTGCGACAAACCACTAGGTGCACGGCTCTAAAAGCTTCAAAATTTATTTCAGAAAAAGCAGAGGTTGCATGGCATAGATTCGATTAAAAAAAAAAAAGAAATTAAAAAGCTGATGAATTTTGGGATATCTTTAAAGTTATCAGAATGCTAGCTAATTTTTTTACTCAGAAAAACAAAGGAGAGTTTGAATCCTTTAGTGGATATCTATTCTTCCAAGCCGCCCATATCCAATTTAAAGAAAATATTATGAACCTGAATTATTAGTGAATCTTGTATATCTGGCTTGTAAGTGCTAAGCGCTTCCATACTAATCTCGTTTCCATGTATACTTTTTTACTTTTAAATTGCAATTCGATCATACTCAACAAACTCAATTCTTCTTTTCGTTGTGTGATTAATTGCTCCAAATTGAACAATCCACAATTGAGAAGAGTGCAACTAATACTTGAAAGTGAATTATCTGCACACATATTCGTTCGCCCCACCATTATAAATCAAAATATCCAAATCATGGTCTGTTGCCTGCTGAGACTTCATATCAAAATAACAGATTACAGAGATGATTAAACTTTTGATCAAATTTTCATAGGAAGATATATATTTCCAGTACAGTATGCATTCTCTGGCTCTAGTGATAGCTTTTGTTGGCTTTGGTCATCGAGAAATTCTCACCTTGCACTTCCATGTCAAAGCAAGAAAGTGGATTAAGTTATAACAAGCCTTAATCATATGTGGTTTAATGGCTAATGGATTAATAATGCTGCCTTATCTTTGCATGCACTGAAAGTTTGGACTTTCTATTGAGGTCGATCGTTGACCTAAACCATTTATTATAATTGTCTCTCGATAATAATAATGCAGGAGATATATTTCAAGTCATGTTCATCAATCGAATCCTTATTTTTAACTATTGTACCTCAAAATCTTGATATGCATATAAGAACAGCTAGCAAGCCATCATTTTGCCTTTGCGTACAATATAATATAGACAGTTGGCCTCATGCCATTGATTGTCTCATATTCTTCTCTTAAAGCCAAAAAAGAGAATTTGAAGCTTTCTCTTTTTCTTAATAAAATAATTAGTGTATTTCATGCAAGCTTTCTGTTTTGCTCTTCTTTAGAGACAAAAAGTAGTTAGTGGGGTCCCTTTGCTTACTCTATGAAAGACGTTTTGCGTGTTGTTAAGCTAATAAAGATCCTGGTATCCATGTGCTGTTTTACACCCCTCACGCACATATTGGGAGGATCTCCACCACTTAAATTTTTGTGAAAGCTTGGTCCGTCTTATAGAGGTGCTTACATATCAACTATACTCATATCTATAATATCTGCAGTCTACTTCTATCTAATATTATATATCAGTTTTTATCTAACTGTAATATACTAGTAATTAAAAAATATGGTAGACCCAGAGAATAATTCATACGTAGCAGTAAGATTTTCAGTGTCTTTTGAAAAATATTCTTCCCGGCCTCAAATACTATTGTTAAAACCCTTGAACAAGTAAGGAAGCAGCTACAAATGAACTTGGAAAATTGGAAAGGCATATGCATGGCATCTATAATAGTTCTGCTAACTTCTTGCTTTAATGATGCAAGATCACTTGTCACAAAATTGTCATGTCTGAGTATTTACTTGTTTATAATTTGCCATATCTGATTTGTTAGCTACGCTTGAACGCGATGATGTGCACTCCAAAATTCTTGCTATAAATTTATCTGAGACGTAAATGATTTCGAATCTTCCCGGCCTGATCTGCCAACATTCTTTATCCTACTAAATTTTCTTAACAGGAGCTATTATTCAGTGACTCAGATAAATTTTACATTATAATACGGCAAATTTGCATTTCAGCATGTCCTGTTAAGAGTTTTCTACCCTTCAACTGTCCTTGGAATCCTGAAACAGAATTCCCAGCACAATTAATCCTAAGAAAATAAGGAAAGAGAGAAAAGTGGAGGAAAATAATGTCATAAAATAACCAGATCATGATTAATTAGGTATATGAAAGTTAAGAGATTGCCTTTAGTGAAAGAAGGGACGGATATTTTGTGCATGAATCCAAGTAAACATTCATATGTAAACTAAGGTATTATCTGCTGATCTTGTTGCATACGGATAAAAGTAATTGAACATTTTCAGTGTAGGATTTTGGGGACTGATCTGTAAACTCCAGAGGTATAGTTATTGAACAATATTTCGAACCCTTATCCGAAATTCTAATCCTCTATCCGTACTTTATGTTTTAAACCAAGTTGGAAGCAAGGTAGAAAGGTTATAGTTATTGGACAGCATTTCCTACCCGAAATTCTACCTCTCTATTTGTACTTCATGTTTTAAACCAAATTGGAAGCAAGGGAGCAAATACAGTGGCCTTTATTCCATTTACTGAACTTTATAAGGCCTAGAATTAAAACAAACGCAGACCAACACAAAGCCTTTGTTCTATCCCTCTCTTGTTTATCTTTGAAAATCTTTTCCTCTACAAAGTTTCAATTGCGATGGCGATGGCACCTCTAAGGATGCAACAACTCAGGGGTGACCGGCATATGTTTTCAACCTCAGATGATCATGCAATGATGAGGCAAGTTCAGGCCACTCATGCTCCTGATGGCCGTGAATTTGCTGTGAAACCTCTTCTTTACATAATTGAGGACATCTTTCAACGTGCTACTTCTAGTATTCCGGGCTTGGTTCAGGTATTATTATACAATTGATCTCTAGCATTAGGGTGAGCAAATTCAGTTGCTTCGATTTTATTCAAGCACTGAAAACCGAGCTAATCTGCTTTTAAAATTTTTAATTAAATCTGTATATATGTAATATAAAAACGAACCAGACCAACAAAAAAAAAGGTTTCGGTTCTATTAAGTTTATTGATTTAAGTTTGACCAAAATTAAAATTTGATTAGTATAAACTGATTAACATTTAATTTTTAAAAATATTTTACTTTTTTAAAAAAATAAAAATTTTAAAATTAAATAATATATTTTATTATGTTATACTAATAATACATTAATATAACTAAAAAATTACAAATTTTTTAGTTTTCATGTTTTTTTGACTCGGTTCAGTTCGGTTTATATATCAAAGACTAAAAAACCAACCGACAACCATTGTTTTTTGGTTTTCAAAACTGAAATCAAACCAACAAATCCTTGAACCAAATTAATAATTCGTTTTTGATTTAGTTGGTTTCACTTTTTTGTGCCCGGCCCTCTCTGTCATGATATGCATAATTGCAAATACTGATGGTTTCAGTGATCAATTTTGTGTACGCATGTAGGGACCACAAGCACAATTGGATGTCCTGGATGACAAAAATTTTCAGTCTGACTTCTTTGACTTGCTTGATCTTTTGTCACACACCATCAACAAAGTTTCATGCGAGGTTTGCCCTATGACTTCTCTTATTTATTCAAGTAAGCTTGATCCTAGTGCAAAACCAGGTGAAGCAGCTGGTGTGACACATACCATATTTATGTTATATTTATGTTTTAGTTAAATAACTAGGATCATGTAAATTTATGTATAAACAGATGTCCTGCAAGTGTTCTGGTGGTGGAGATGCCCATTCAACAACCTTGGGAATATTCAACATTCTTACAAGCTACGCCTGGGATGCAAAAGTTGTACTAGCTTTGACTGCATTTGCTTTGAATTACGGTGAATTCTGGGTGGTGGCACAACTCTACACAAGCAACCCACTTGCCAAATCGGTAGCACTCCTTAAGCAGTTGCCGGAGCTACTGGAGCGCGTTGACACATTGAAGCCGAAGCTTGAGGCTCTTAACAACCTCATAAAACCCATGCTAGACCTGACAAAATGCATTGTCGAGTTCAAAGAACTTCCATCCGAGTACATTACCGCCGATACACCGGAAATGGTGACTGCCACTGCTCATATTCCCACTGCTGTTTACTGGATCATCCGGAGTATTGTCGCCTGCTCAGCTCAAATTTTGGGCCTTATTGGCATGGGACATGAGTACGTTGTTACTGTTTTTTCGGCTCATCCTTTCATAATCATTCTCATTTTATAGTTGTACATATGCTGCATTCCTCTTTCCGGTGTTTATTTAGCTCAAACTCTTGGTTGGTCTCAGGTATATATCATCGACAACGGAGGCATGGGAGCTATCAAGCTTAGCCCACAAAATCAACAGCATATACAATCATCTAATGAAGCAGCTCCGACTTTGTCATCAACTCATAGGTCAGTCCTCTCCCACTAAGTATGCAAATAATTTTGTGCTTATGGATAGATAACATGCGATATTGGTGTAATGCAGACGAGAAAAGGCAAATTGAGGCATATCAATCGCTTATTCGATTGATGGAGACGCCGCATATGGATAACATTAGGGTTTTAAGGGCATTGATTTATGCTAAGGACGATGTATTGCCACTTTATGATGGTTCTACCAGGAGAAGGGTTTGTTATTTTCCCTAACATTTCTTTCTCCAAAATGCATTTGCTACTCACTACTCTTAACCTTTTCATTATGCAATGAATGACAAATGAAACAGGTTGGCCTTGATGTGTTGAGAAGGAAGAATGTGCTCTTACTGATTTCAGACCTCGACGTCTCCCACGATGAGCTATTCATTCTTGAGCAAATGTATCAAGAATCACGTCAACATCCAACAAGGACAGAGAGTCAGTACGAAGTGGTGTGGCTTCCTGTTGTGGACAGATCAAAATCATGGACAGAGGCAAATCAATTTAAATTTGAGTCTTTCCAATTGCAGATGCCATGGTACTCAGTTCACCACCCTTCAATGATCGACCCTGCAGTGATCAGATACATCAACGAAAAGTGGGCATTTAAGAAGAAACCTATTCTCGTAGTCTTAGACCTCCAAGGAAAGGTTGTCAATGAAAACGCCTTCCATATGATGTGGATATGGGGGAGTCTCGCTTTTCCTTTCACTAGTGTCAGGGAGGAAGCACTTTGGAAGGAAGAGGCTTGGAGAATTGAATTGTTGGCGGATACAGTAGATTCAGCCATCCCCATTTGGGTATTTAGGACTGCTATAACTTTCTGTTTTTTTTCTTATTTGAGTTTGTCATAGTGCTATAACCATCTTTTGCTTTTCTTGGCAATTTTCAGATTGCGGAAGAAAAGTATATATGCTTGTATGGTGGAGAAGACATGGAATGGATCAGAAAATTCACAACGACTGCAAACAAAGTGGCTCTAGCTGCACAAGTTCCATTAGAGATACTTTACGTTGGTAAGAGCAATCCTAAAGAAAAAGTTCGAAAAAACATTGAAACCATCAACCGAGAAAAACTTAGCCACACACTGCAAGAACTCCCTCTGATTTGGTTCTTCTGGGTGCGTCTCGAAAGCATGTGGCACTCGAAAATGAAATTCGGAAAAAGTGTTGAAAACGATCGGATAATGCAAGAGATTGTGACCATGCTTAGCTTCGATGGGAGTGATCAAGGATGGGCAGTGATTTGCAGAGGATCTCAAATGGCTAAAGCCAAGGATCAAACCATTATGAAATGCTTTGATGAATATGATGCATGGAAGATATATGTTGATGATGAAGGCTTTGTGGGTGCAATCAATGATTATCTCAAAGAAATTCAGACTCCACATCACTGCAATCGTCTGATCTTGCCAGGAACCACTGGAAGCATCCCTGAGAGGGTAGTTTGTGCTGAATGTGGACGTCCTATGGAGAAGTTCATCATGTTCAGCTGCTGCATAGATTGAGCTGACATTTTACTATGATATGATGGTTGATATATAGTTAAACTATATTATCAAGATTGTGACTGAGGAAGAGTAAGTAACGTGCTACTTTTATTAACATCTACTTAATTTCGGGTTGTTTAAAAAATCAATGGAGGAAATCGTCCCTGTGCCTGTGTTTTCCTCTAATTGCATGTGTGCTTCTTTGCTTTAATGTGGTACTATTTCCAATGTAATACTACTTATGAACTACTATTATAGTTCTCTCAGCAATAAAAATGTATCTTTTCTTCCATTTAATGGAAAAGACTAATGAAGTCCGAACCATACATTTTATCTACATTTTACCTTTGACAAAATGATTATCCCATTAAATTAGAGATAAAAATGTCATTGTTTTGTTAAAAAATATGTTAATAAAAAAATGAATAAGAGTAATGATACTCATCCCAAATGAGATGACATATATTTTATTAGATGAAGGAAAAATGTTATAAATATATTTAAAAATTGTAAAAATTTACCATCTTCTAAATAAATATCGACTTACTTGCTTTCTTATTTGTAATGCATTTTGAGATAAAAAATTTGAGATGAATAATATTATTATTTGAATAAAAATTAAAATAAAGTTAACGAAAATTATAAAATTAAAATGTACAAAAATATGAAATAGAGATGTTTGGTTTCAAATGATGTGAAGATAACATTTATATTTTGAATCTGTATAATTTTAAAATTATTTATTACACCTCTAAATAATGCCTGCCTTAAATTTCTTTTTATTTTTTATATACTTGTTTATCTAACAAACCGGACTTGAATACTTCATGGGCTAGGGTTTTCTGAAAGTATAGAGCTATTAGAAATAAACAACTTCTTGTAAATAACGAGAATGCCATTGAATATCAATTGTTGGGCTTGGTTTAGGATTTATGGTACAAATAAGAATTATCCAATTGGACATTTAAAGATAGCAACAAATTTTTACGACCCCCAAAGAGATACTACAGAACATCAGATATTCCTTAACGCACCCACATTTTAGAACAAACTCAACAAAACAACCACAATTAGGTCATCAAATACTGGAGGTACGATTACAATTCCCATATGTAACGAATGAAATAGTTTTTTAAAAACCAACAGGCCATAAAAATTGTTACCAAGTACAGATCATCTATGATAACACCTTTATTTTTTAGAGTTCGGTCGAATGATTATGAAGAAATTTTAATTGTTGTTATCGTGCAACTCTAATTGGAGACACGTTTGCTTCTTCAGTCACATGGTCTACCAAAACCTAATAAATTACTATAACGAAATATACTACTTTCAAATGGAGACAAATTTCCTCCTATCACGAATTTGAAGAAATTATTAGTTGTCCAAATCCAAGTACGAGTAATTATTTGAAGAAATTATTTTCAAATACTGAAATGTTATTTTTAAATTAGAGAAAATTTTTAACTTAATAATAAAAAAATTTGATTAAATTAAATTTATAATAAGAGTTATTAGGTGTTACTTAGTGAATGTTTGATTGGATTTTTTTTCAATTTATCTTCTCTTAATAAGAAAAATTTTAGTCAAATATCAATTTTTATAAACTCTAAAAAAAATGAGTCATTTTTTTTTTTTAATGTGTATATATGAATAAATAAACTCTATAAAAAAAATTATAAAAAAGAGTTTTTACTTCTCTTTTTTTGTAAACTCCAGTTTTTTATAATATTATAAATTTTTTAAGTTACTTTTTATCTTTTAACTAAAAATAGAGCTTATTTAAATTATTTTATTAAATAATCTATTCATAAAAATAGTAAACAAATTTTTTTTATAAAATATTTATTAAATAGTTTTATCTTAAAATTTTAAACTCTTATTTTATACCAGAACTTCTTTTCATCTTTTAAACTAAAAAAAAGTCGAGCCAAATAGGTTCTTATTGTAATAAGAATGTGAACAACAATCCTAATTTATGGTCTTCACCATAATTTTTTTCAATTATAATAAATGTTACTCATATATCAAATTTTAAGAAAATATTAAGACTTATTTTAATATTAACAGTCAATTTCACTTGGATCCCTCTATTCTATATTATGTACATTATGAGTTAAAATTTATGACAATTATAATATGATTAAATATTTCTTTTAAATTTTTAATATATAACAACTGTTAAAAACTAAATTTAATTTCAAAATGTGTCTAATAGACAATTTAAACTCACAAGATCCTCTAACTTTTATAATAATTGTTACTCCATTAGCTAGTTTCAAAATAATCTCGTTTCTTGATAACACTGAACGATTTTGTATTTTTGTAGAGATGCACACACACCTAGGATATAGCTATTGAATCTAGTATCTAAGTATGATAATAAGAAATAATACTTGATTTATAATCAATCATTTTCAAGCTATGTATATCATCGTCAACCTTATCAAGAGTGTCAAGGTATAGGGGACAATTTCTCTTCCAATGTGTTTATTTTTATAATAAGAATACTTTCCTTTGACATTTGCCCTTTTAGTCCTAGAATTTTTATTAAACAACTATTGTATAGTAATGAGGATGTTATAAGTACTAAAAGACTTTCATACTTAGCTTGGAGCATTTTATTCATTAAAGCTAACATATAATCTCCAACTCTCTTATTATCCTTATACCAATTTTTTAACACTTTACACTCAAGTGGTATCATAGCCTTTAAGACATATACAATTTTTTTTGAAATAAGAAACAATTCTTATATTGCTTAGTCAATTTTTGAAATTTAGTCCTGTCAAAATGTTATTGTCCATGATTTTAAAAAGAGCATTGTTTGCATTTTTGTTATCACAATTATTTGACAAATTGAAAAGAAATGCAAAAGAGTTTGTTAGTGATTTGTAGTAAGTAAATCAAACAATTTAAATTATTAAATTCAAATAATTTAAATTATAATAATCAAACTCTTTGACTGTTACTTTAAACACTAATTATATTAACTCTCACTATTTAATTTAAATCTTACACATGTTAAGTTAGGACTTAAGATTTTATTGGATTTTTAAATAATAGTGGGGAATTAAGTTTTTATCCAAAATTAATCAATCTTATATTTTAGAATCTTGGTTCATGTTAATAAGTAGGAAGATTGTTTTCTTTTACATCACATGTAAGATTTAATTTATTTTCTTTACTCTAACTTAAGATACCTTACATAATAGAAATCTTAATACCTTATGTCAATTAAATATAAACTATTGTGGTTTCTAAAGATGTTAGCTTCATCTCGTTCTTATATTTTAGAATTTTGATCAAAATAAAAATACGCACCTAATAACCAAATAACTAAAATTCAATTTCATAAATTTCATAACCCTCAAATTTTAAAATCTTGAGATAATATAATTTATGTCAAAGAATTCTTGTCTCATAAGAAGTTTTTTCAATATTTATTAAAGTTAGTTTTTCTTATCTTATAAGAATTGTTTGTTTGTGTATTTAGGATATTTAACCAATAATAGCATCCGAACATGAAATTTCAAAAATAATAAAAATGTCATTCTCAGATAAAATGATCAAAATATCCCTAAACTAAAATGTAGGGCATTATAGAAACGAACTTTATTATTTTTAAATGAATAAGATAACCAAATTTGTTTAATATAAAAATATAAACTTAATTTTGTCTAATTGATAGTACAATATAAATCTCTTTCTTATTCAAATTAACGATTAGATTTTAACTATAACCTAATAATTTTAGTAGTCCCAACTTTAATTGATTTACTATTGCTATCCATCGACGTATCTTTTATCATTAGTTAGCTTTGGGCAACTCATATAATTTCACATAAACACACTTATGTGAGTAGTAGCAACAGAATCTATCTATTAAGTGTAATTAAGTATAAAGGCTAAATTAATCGTAGAATAAGCTAGACTTAGAAGTATACCTTACTTTACTTTAAGTTTACCATTTTCATAGAAGTAATAGGCAAAAATATTATCTTATTACTTTTGTTGTTTATTTTTTGGTGAAAGACTTGTAACTTTCTTCTCTTCTCCTTGAAGGTTAATCATTAAACAATCATAATGTTCTCTTCTATATCTTAAGGTTTGTGTCATTATACATAAGAATTGAAGCTTGTAGTAATCATTCTCAGCAGAACTAATGGCTTAATTAAAGAACATAACTTATAAACTCATATGAATACCACACCATTTTGTCAATTAATTCAATTAATGATAGTAATAATAAGATACCAAGCACAACATTAATATTTAGTATTTGGACAGAAATATTAACTAGTAAATAGAACTTTTGGTATAGCAATCAAATATTGATAAGAAATGTTGTCAAACAATAAACCTTTCTTTGGACCAACTTGTTATTCAAATGAAATACTTAATAATTGTCACATATTTGGTACCATAGGTATGTATATAATTCAGCCAAATATTGACCTTTCTTTTGGGTTGGTAAATATCTACATTAATTACATATCCACAACTATCTTGATACTCTAAAATAAACTGACTTGTAAAAGAGAGACTACTTTGGTAGTATGTTATTTCCATAAATTAGTTTTAGAATATTAGATATTCATAAAATAATTCTTCTACCAAAATTTAAATGTGAGATAAAATTGGACATTAGGATATTTTTAATATGTTCTTATGATTTTCTTACAATTAGGTATTCCGCAATATGAGTCCCATATGTTTAAGTATAATAAATGATACTATACTATTATATTATAATTTAACATATATAGTAAACCTGAAAGGAGAATCATGAGTATTAAAGTGGTTTAATTACCTTTAACCTCTATGAATACTCATTTACCTAGAGGTTAGGTTCATATCGTGTATATGTTTAAATGTAAATTATTAAAATTTCAGTGTAAAACTATGAACATCGACACTTTATTTTGGATTAAATTATAAAATTATTGCAAATTTTCTCCAAAATCACATAAACTTTGTTTTGGATAAATCTATAAAGAAATTCAAATTTTAGGGCTAGATTGCAAAAAAATTTGAATTTTACACTTAAATGATATTTTATAAGTGAGAACTTAATTAAAATTTGTCATATAGGGACTTAATTAAAATTTTTAAATTTGGATTCAATTGATATTTCACACAAAGTGCCAAAATTACATTTTCTACAGTTTTACACCCAGTTATTGCCGCCATTCCCAATTAGATTTGAGGTTAAAAATTATGATCAAATCGGGGCCAAATTATGGTGAAATCCAAAATTAAATTTCATGGGTTTTCATCTCATATTTTATTCATTCATATACTAAACTTAGAGGTGGCAAATGGACCGGGCCGACACGGCCCGTCACGAATAAAGCACGCGAATAGTGAAACCCAACACAAAACGGTATGATAAACAGTAAAAGCACGGCATGACCAGGCCAGGCCCAACCGACGGGTCGTGCTGGGCCTTGAGACGGGGCCCTCGGGCTCGTGCTTGGCACGGCCCACAGAGGACTCGGGCTTAGCACAACACGGGCCATGCCAAGCCCGAGTTCTCAACGGGCCATGCCAA
>JAVXUL010030284.1:0-11453 GCA_035590515.1 Trichilia minutiflora
AAAATAATTGTTTAAATAAAATTCATTAGGATTAATCTATCCCACAAGTAAATCAAACAATTGTTATAATTCTGTTTATCATTCATAAAATCCTCATAAATGAAGAAAAAGTAAAATGACCACCAGTGGACTAAGAATTCTACAGAGTGAGTCGATCTAGCTATACTTGAGCCTTTAAATCCTGGAGCAATCACCACCACCAAAGCTCAACCTATCGCTCACCCTGAAACTGGAAGGTGAAGGGGGTGAGTATATAAAAGTATACTCCGTGAGTGAACGAGATAAAAACATAACTAAGTAGGTACATATACATATATTCGCACATTGAACAATCAATAAGTAAAAGTAAAATTTTAAGATTGATAAATCAGGAGAAAATTTCTTTACATTGAAATCCTCAAATCATATTATAAAATTATTGGGCTGGTTCCCATTCCCGGTGACTACCCTGATCATGGGTGTCTCGAGACCGTCAGTGAGTTTTATACGAAATTAAAACATGTTATTTGTAAAAAAATAGAGTTAGATGCAAGAAATAAAGTATGTTGGGTTTTTTAGAAAATATGCCCACCAATGACGTTCGCCTCGGATTAGTCACGTGGTGATATCGTACTAATCCGATGTGAGACTCACAGGTGATAAATCCATCCACTCATAAAACAATAACCACCCTACAACTCCCCACCTATGAAGTCTCTACACTCACCTAGGTGACCTCTATCTCCTCAGACCGACCCTAGGCTACAACCAGTAGCTATTGTGTACAATAGGCACTTATGGCCATTATCACCAAAATATGAATAAAACTGGCTCACACAGTCGTCAACATCAATAATAACTCGGCACTCATTATCGTCATCTCAATAAGTGTTAAAGCATGGCCCAACAGTCGCATCATCATATAACAAACATAAAACATTTCGTGATTTGCCATTGGCCATTCAACATAGAAAACATGTATACATAAACCAAAAACAAAGAATATAGATCAATAGTGTATATATATATGTCCAAAATATTTATAAAATAAATGAAGAGATATTTTAAAGTAAGAAAACATAGAATGTCCACTCACTGTGAAGAGAGGTTATACACTCCCTAATTTCCCACGTTCCTCGACGAGTCACGCGAGTACCTCTATCTTGAACCGTCGCCTAACCACATGCATAAAAATACTATCAATATATGTTCTAATATACATATGAGTTCGAATGCCTGCAATGCATGTTAACCTCGAGCTTCTAACATCAAAACAATATGCAAAGTCATCTAAAATCCTCATTAAACGCCAAATTACCCAAATAATATCGATATGGACCCACATTATGATTAAACCAACCCTTTCAACTAATAAACGTGATTCTGACTAGTGGGTCCCATGTATTTGTCGAAACAGTAATCGGAGTTATTGTTCATGTTCACCAAATTTCTTTAAGTCATATTTCTAGCTTCTTATCATCCTGCCGAGCTATTCTACAATATAATTTGCATTCAAAAACTACAATGCCGTGCAAAATATATCAAAATTCATCCGGATAAACAGTAAAACCCATACGAATAAAAGTACGTAAAAACACGAAATGAACATACAGATGAGCTAGAATCGAAGTTACGAACCTAGTGGTACTCTAAAGTATAGATACTTTCTTTCAAAGATATCAATACTTGGGCTTTACTATTCACTATAACCTCAAAATATCGGTACTTTATAGCCATGTATCGATAGTTCCTACCCTGGGCATAATATAACGTTACCTCCATATACAAGTATCGATACTTCTCTTTATGTATCGATATCTTTCATCGTTATGCATACCGTGACTAAATTTACGTGTCCAAGTATCGATATTTCTTGTTAGTGTATCAATACTTGTGACCCTTAGTATTCATTATAGATGATACCAACCACATATATCGATACTCACCTCTCTTTCCATCAACTAAGGATTATCACTTCTAATACTCATAACTTTTAATCCAATTATCCCTACGAAACCCATAATATATCAACAAAAAGCTCTCGTCAAGCTTTACAAAATTTATTAAATATTCTTCTAATTAGAGTTAATTTAAAGGTTAAATTTTTTTTCTTTCTCAATAATATACCATTCAACATTACACACCTCTTATAATATTGAATTTCCAAATAGCAAAACCCACCAAGGCATGGGTAATGTACAATAACATACACACATATAAATAAAAGAATTTACCATACTGTCCATGTATTTAAGGAACGAAATTCATATCATAAAAGTGCTAGGTGCATTAGACAATCCAAATGGCATAACCATCCGTTTGTACAATCCCAACTTAGTTTTAAAAAAGGTTTTCTATTCATCCACTTCTTTCATCCTAATAATTTGATGATAACCACTTTTAAAATCTATTTTAGAAAATAAGACAACACCATTTAACTTATCAAGTGTATCATTAAGTCTAGGAATTAGATAACGATACTTTACTGGTAATCTTGTTGATTACCTTTCCATCTACACACATTTATGAGGTTCTATCCTTCTTTGACACCAACAAAGTTAGAATACAACAAATACTCATGGATTGCCTCACATATCCCTTCTCGATCAATTCCATAACTTGCTTTTGGAACTCTTTAACCTCTTCTAGATTATGTCTCTATACTGGTCTATTTGGTAAATTTACCCCTTGTATCAAATTAATTTGGTGTTCAATCCCTTTAACTAGTGGTAACCCCTTTGGTGTCTCCTCTAGAAATATATCAGGAAATTCTTTTAAAATTTTCTCCATTTGATTTGGAAAAGCAACAATATTTCCTTCAATTACTTTTTTAACCATCAAAATAAAGATTGGTTCCTTTTGGCACAAAGTTTTCTTCAATTCCCCTTTGTTAACAAACAAACTCTCTTTCTTTCTCTTCTCACACTTTGTTTTATCATTCTAAATTTGTTGCAGACTAAGAGGTGGTAAAACAATTTTTTAGCTATCTTTAACAAAAGAATAAGTATTCTTAAACCTATCATGAATAGCTCTCCAATCATAGTGTTAAGGTTACCCTAATAAAAGATGATAGGAACTATATCACACAACACTTCATCTTTGTATAGACCAATTAAAAATGGCACCAAAACTTGTTAAATAACCTTCACACTTCCATTATCATTTAGCTACTATAACTTATAAGGTTGAGGATGTTTTTGGGTTATTATATTCAATTTTTCCATCAAAGTAGTGGAAGCCACATTTGTACAACTACCTCCCATCAATGTTAACTCCACGCACTTTATTCTAAATTACACACCTAATATAAAAGATATTCTTATGTTGTTCATCCTCCTTCGTCATTTGGGTAGTCATTGCTCAGCGAACTGCAAGCATTTCTCTAACTTCGGCTTGTTTTATATTTTCTTCCTCATTTTCTTCTATAATCTCTTCTTTTTCATCATCATCTTCACTCTTTAATTCTCCTTGTGATTCTCTAAGCACTATTATTCTCCTATTTGGACATTTTGATGCAATATGCCCATGACTAAGGCATTTAAAGTATTTGATGTCTCGACTTTGTTTTGGAGGAATTGGTTCTATCACCTTCTCCTTTCCTTTATCAATGGCTACTGTTGGCCTTCTAAAACCACTCGTCTCCACTGGCTTTATTATTTTTTAAGAGCAGAAGTTGGATAGGTGGATGTTAAGTTGATGTTTTTGGGAAAACGAAACTTGTACACACCTCTCTTTAGTTGTCTTTCTACTTTAATAGCAAGCTTAATCACATTTTACAAGGAAACATATGGGTGTAATTCAACCTTACTTGAAATCTCATATTTCAACCCACTAAGAAAACTTACAATGCTTAGTTCCTTCAGTTCCTATAAATTACATCTCATCATGATCATTTCTTATTCTTTAACATAATCTTTTACACATATGCTTCCTTGACTTAAACTTTGAAGCTTCATGTATACTCTTATTGGTAATATTCTGGTACAAATCTTCTTTTCGTGAATCTCCAATTTGTCACCTCTTCCAACCTTCCCTTCTTCATCTTGCCTTTTCATTTTCCCCCTATAATTTTGCATAACCAGAAAACTCAAGGGCAACCAACTAAAATATCCTTGGTTTAGAATTGTCGTGGTCCTCGAAAACTTTCTCTACTTATTGTGGTCAACCCAAGTACTCCTCCAGTGAACTTGTTCTTGAAATGGTGGAATCTTCATTTTAATATTGGCTTTTTCATCCCATGCATTTCTCCTTTACCATGGTCTTTCCTTATGATCATAATCTATTCCCTGATCATCAATTTCATCTTCTTCATAGTGAACAACCTTTCCAGGTGCTTGTTACTCTCTTCTTCCATGTTGTTATAGTTGTTGCCAAATGGTATTCCTCTTCATGCTTGAACTAACTGGTTGATTTGCTCTCTCATTTCATTTTTATGTTGCTAGAGTTACTTTCCATTTCTTCTTTCATTTCTCCTTGTTGGCATTCAAGTGCTAAGAGTTTAGCTTGATCCAAACTCAAACCTCTGGGAACAACAAAAGAAGTTTCTTTATCTTCAAACATGATTCTTGATTCACGAAGGCTGTGATACCAAATGATGTGATTCCAAAGGATCTCAAAGATGAATCAAGAAGTTGTGGTAGAGTATGGGTGATTAAAGATGGGATTATCAATGAAAAAATAGGAACGAGATAGGTTTTGAGTTATTTAGGGTCTGGTGGATGTAGGTAATGTATTTAGGGCAATTTTAGAGTTATATGGATGAAGTTTTTAGAAGGTGAAAGGTCAAGTATAGGATTGGCAGCAAGAGTAAACCAAAAACAAAAATAATTTAAAGAAAAAACTAGAGAACCTTGTTTGATAAGATAAATCACCATAAACAAGATTACCTAGGTCAATTCACTGTATTTTTAGAAAGTTAGAAAGAAGAGTGGTAAGAATTGAATATGATTCATCACTAAATAAGGAATTGTTTAGATAAGAATATGAAGACAATTCTGTCAAAAAATCCAATAATTTTCATTACAGTTATCGGTTTCCTTTTTCAAGAACTAACAAGATTGCTCAAGAAGACTTCTACAATAAATAAATAGTTGAAAAACACAAACAACTTAATAACTAGTTGAAAAATACAAATAACTTAATGGCTAGTTAGAAAACATAACAACTTACTAGTTGAAAACTACAAACAATTTAATGACTAGTTGAAAAACACAACAACTTAATATATACCTTATATAACCAATAAAAATTTGTCTTAACACACCAACACATTAAATTCCAGCAGCTACTTATTAAACTCTTTGTTAAGCAAATCAACTTCCCTCCATCCAATTGAGTAAAGTAACAAATTTGGCTCTTATCCTAGTGATCAGTCCCATGTAAGGCTCACCTTGGTCTACAACATTTTCATCATCATGATGGTGGACATAAGAATCAATCTTGTTATTTCTATGGATCGGACTCATAACTTATGTGCATGTATAAATAACATCCTAGAGGATATGTATATAATCTGGGTTAATTTACTTAGTTTTTTTGGATCGGACTCATAATTTATGTATGTATACAAATACATGTCCTAGAGCATGTGTATATAAATACACGTATAATCTTTTTATTTTTCTCTAATAAAACTTCTTTCTTTTTGTATTTATTTTGTATATAAAATAAGTTTTTCACATAAATTTATTGTCAATTATTGATTTATTGCTTCCTTAATCTTTTATCATTCTCTATTTTTTTGCTTAATTACTATTTTCGCATAACCTTATTATTTATTTATATCAAATAAATTATTTGTCCTATTGACTTAACCAGATATTATCTTATAATTCTATATTTCAACTATATATTATATAATTTCGGTAATATTAAAGATACAAAATTTCTACCCATCTATATTTTGTGGTCAATCCCTACAGCACTTATTGTTTATGTTCTTTGTAATAATAAATTTTAATTTTTTAAATAACAGCTATCATTCTTATTATTTTAAAATAATTTTGCAGGTATTTGAATACCATTCCTCTCATTGTGTTATTTTATTTTAAAAGATGACAAATTGTAATAGAAAAAAAAAATTATTGTACTGAGATTAGATGATTTAATTTTTATGATGCTTCTTAGTACATTTGAATTTTGGTCTAAACTTCATATACATTGTATTTTATCAACTTATGTTATGTATTATTTTGGTTAACCATTTTAAGTAGATTTTTTATTGTTTCATGGGCAAAATTATATTTAATCTGATAAGCAAGTTAAATGGGCGATATTTGTGGCTATGCTTCCCAGAATTTAAGAAACACTTGAGAAGGTTTTACCACTGGTTATCAACTGTTCTGACCTACGAGTTTTGGATTTAGCTTATTGATAAAGAGGTCAATAGATTCATCTCATTATAATAATCTTGTCTCAGCTCATTCTTTTGGGCTAGGAAGGGCCCATTCAACTTACAACTGACCCGAGGATATTTGTCCATAAACTAAATTCAACTTACATCTAATACGAGGAGATTTGTCCCTCATCTTCATCTTTATACCTTGTAACCATTCAGGTCAAATCAATTGTTTACCCATAACACAACAGATATGAACAAACTGACAGCTGACGAGGTCTTAAACTAATATCTGACTCCATGATTAGCACAGTAATTGACCACTATAGAACAGTTCTGCAACTTCATCAATGGTTACTAGCTATTACATTGAAGTTGAGAGCAATTACCAACGGGGTCATTTCATGTAGTTGTGAATATGGTGGTGTGTGTATTCAAAACACACAAACCCACATCAAAAGATAATAGGCCTTGGAAGTGTTTATATTAAGGTGGTACCAAGTCCATGAGGAGGAATTTCATGAGCACAAGTGCATGCCGTTTCAGCCAATTTGAGGAGCCCGTAAATGAGATTCAAATGCAAGTTCGAGTTAGGCCTCTTTTTGCCTCATCAAAACTTAAATTTTTTTGGAGCCAAAATTAATTTGCTTAGAGCTTTTATAGGATTTTAATTTCAAAATTAATACAGGCAAGCTAAAAACATGAATTAGACAGAAAAGCTCTCTCAATTTTCTTCTCGTTTGTCGCAGTTTCTTCACCTATTATATTTGTTAATTTGTTGTTCTAAATTCTTTGTATTTGAGAGTACACCCTTGCAACAATTAGGCGATTATATCTTGGAGCACAGACCGCATTTCATGCGCCCTCTTTGCACCAGGAAAGTATCCTTGAGGGCAGAAATATTAAATGGCCTCTCTGCAGAATGCATAGCACCATTTTAGATGGTCTCCAACCTAAGTGGAAGGAATAGGCAGAAGAAAATAATCGAACTTCACTAAAAAAAGAGAACATAATTTAAATTGCCTATATCTTGCTTCTTTTAATAGATTCTCCTTTACCCATCTTTGAGCTTGGTGGTGTTATATTAGCCGTGGTATCAATTGGTTCAATTAGTGGCAGTCCTTTATAATACTTTTTAGGACAATGATCAAGCCAAGGTGATTTTTTTTTCCTTTCAACTGGCATTTTAGATGGTGGTAGTGGTGGTGTTTCTACTTCATTGTGGCTGCTATTTATGCTCGATTGTTACTGGTTCTGGTTACTGGTTCTGCTCGATTTTTGTTGTTGTTCCTTGCTCAGTTCGTTTCTTTGGAGATTCTGCTGGCTTTTTCTTGCTGAGTTTGCTTCTGTTTCTAATTTATTGTTTCTGCTGTGTTACCTATTCTCGTTTCTTGCTGATTCTGTTGATGTTCCTACTGTGTTACTTGCTGATGTTTCTTGCTGAAATAGTTACTATTCTCATCCTATTGCTACTTTTGTTTCCTTCTGGTTTCCTTGCTGAATTTGCTACTTCTTACTCTTCACTCCCTATAAAAAGTAGTTAGTAATACAGAAAGGCAGAATACATCTTGCTGAATTTGCTACATCTGTACTGTTTTGTAGCCAAATTGCCTCGAGAAGGATACATCTTTAACATTCAAGTTCTTATGCTTCTCAATCATTACACAAAGAAAGAGAAAATAAATATTTTGGTTGTGAAATGCTGACCAGAGCACTCCTGACCTTTGGTCAAACTAGTAAAATCTCTGTAAATAACTTTATAATAATAAATCATTGTTTAGTTGTCGATAATTTGAATAAATAAGTTGTATTTGTATTATATCAATAAATTTATAATAAATTTTTTATAATAATTTAAAATTAATCTGTTTATTAATTGTATTAAAAATTTTTAACCTGAATATAATTTATTTATTAACTATATTATTTATTTACTAAATAGATAATACAATATAATATGATTGAGCCATTAATTTGATTTAATTCATCCGATTTTTTAATTGATCAATATAAAATTTAATATACCTAATTAATTATTTATTTAAATATAAATAAAAAATTAATATACTAAATAATTATTCGTTTAGATATGATTATGATATAATTAGTTAAATAAATATAATTAAATAAATAATCATATCTTAAGTGAATAAACAGATTCAGAAGATCAAAATAAAATCTGACATGATTATTAATTTTGTAATAAAAAAATAAACCGATTATTATTTATGTCAAAACTTTCAAATTTAAATTCATTTAATCATATTAAATTTTTATCAAATAATTATATCGTAATTCAAATTATCAATCTCTAACTCAAATAATGTAAATAAGTATTATGATTCCTGTGCTTTACTACACTATATCCTATTAATTTCATAAGAATATAAATTTATATATTAATTTCTAGAAAGTGAAATTTAGGAGCAACAGCGAGATTTGGCCAAACAAATTAGGTAAATAAAATTTATGTGGATCAAGTTAATTAAGTTAAACAAGTCATGTAATATTAACAATGCTATTACCTAATTACTAACATGCTGATGGGCTTAAAAAAAAAAAAATCAGATCGACGGATCATGTCATATCACTATTTATTAACAAAATTATCTTTAAGTTTTATATTTATAATAATAACACGTATATAATTTACGTGACAATAAACTTTTAATACGACCCATACAAAATTTGTTAGACGTGTTACCACTCTATAATTAATGATTTTGTATAGAGACAAAGAAAACTATAATTTACAAATTTTAATTTATAGCAATTGTAAGTTTAAAATTATAACAGATGACATGTAAATATTAAATAATTTATTATAAGAAATTTTTAATTATTAATGTATATTCTAAAAACCATTTATATTATCAGTTTTAAGATTAATGATCTTATATAAACTTTCTTTATTAATAAAAGATGTATTCTTTATTTACATATATTGGTTGTTTCCTTTATTTATCCATGCAATTAAATAAAGAATATATATAAATTGTCTCGATAAATTCATTTAAATATTAAATAAAGGTATAAAAGTTATTCCCTATATACGTGATATTAATTAGGCAATTATATCATATAATAGACATATTAAATACTGCCTAATGATATCATATGATGATATATGTAAGTAGGCAATATGGGTATTACCAAAGAGAATTAGTGTGGATTTATAGTTTATAAACTATTTATCAAATATGACAAAAATATCGATAAATCATATGCTATGCATGTAGTTAATGATTTATTAGTGGATTATAATAGTGTGGGATGTAATCCTTTGATCTGAGACGTCTGCAATCAGATTCTGTATAGATGGATATATTTCATATGGTGTTTAAGTACAAGGCTAATCACGCCTTATACAAGAAGCCAATTTGGGTATATTTTGTTCATATAGGTGTTCAATTGACAGTCAAAATAAGATCCGTTGGCTCGACATATAGGATTGAGAGCTTTCATTGACTTTATCTGAGTCGAGTTCCTAATCGATGTCCATATGATGTCGAAATATAAATCTTTGATCAAAGTAATTATGACATATGATCGATTATTCATATGGATTTTGAGATCGGGTTTTGACATTCCATAAACCTTTACTCAAGTAGGATATGATAACGGAAGGATATTACTCATATGTGATGTGTAATTAATGAAAGGTTGGATAAAGATATTTCTTCATCATAACTTAGGGACATGGTGCATTGCTAGATACTAATCATAGTCATTGAGCATCGAAATGCTCGAAACTAAAATTATTCGAAGTTGAATTGTTCGAAATAAGCTCATGATTAAATCACAGTGAATCTTTATGGTTTACTATAAATCTCTGATATTTTTTAATAGGAGGAAGAGATAAAATATTATCAGGAGAGGACTAGCATCATTATGATCGTAGAATATATGTTTTTGATGATGAAATTGTGTATTAAACAAAATTAATAAAATTGGATGAAATTGTGTAATAAGTTAATTATGTGCACTTTGTAATGTTTAAATTTCTCAGCAAATTAATTCAAAATGGCCATATTACACTTACAGTCTTCTGTGTCGAGAAAGACTTAATTGTAGGAATTTAAGTCAAGTATCGATACATGAAAAGCAAAGTATCGATACACAAGACAAAAGCAATGTATAAAACTATTCACATATTATTGTTTCAAAGCAATGTATTGAAACATTGCCAACAAAGTATCGATACATGATAGGAATAAATAGTGACTATCGATACTCACAAGTAAAGAGAATCAAAGAAGTCTGAAAATTGAAGAAGTATCGATACATGGAAGATAAGTATCGATACATAAACTGTCAAGAAAACAAAATATCGATACATTTAAAGGCAAGTATCTATACAAAGACGGAACCAAAATCTCTTGCGTAAGCAAGTATCGATATATGGATAATAAGGTATCGATACATGAAATGGCTTCAACGATATCTTCAATAAGTATTGATACATAGAAGAGGTTCAGAAAAATTTAACAAAGTATCAACACATTAAGCACAAGGTATCGATACATATCCTGTCAGCTCACTATAATGACTAATTTAAAACATTAAATGTCATCATTAATGAAGAACTCAAAGAGTCGTTGAAGTTATTTATTTCAAATATAAATACAATCAAGTTTGTAAAATAGAAATTTGTTGTTCATGAACATATTCAGAGCATTATACCACAAGAACATTCTTCTGCACAATCAAATTATTCTCTCTGTCTTTCATCTATATTTATTCTAGAGAGAGAAAGTATATTTGTTCATTATTGCAAATTTGTTCTGTGAGAGAACCGTTTAAATTTTATTCTAGTATTTATTGCTAACTTAATCCCGAAAAAAGTTTGTTTTTGGGTAGCTTCTCGCGTATAAACGAAGTTGTATTCATGGTTGCCTTTCACCGTTTAAGAAGGAGTTGTAACAGAGTTTCTCTTGACCCGTAAAATTAAGATTTAGTGATCCTCGGTGTGAGTGGATTCATTCGAAAAGAGTGAACGTAGACTTATAGTCAAACCACTATAAAATTAGTTGTGCATTCCTTTTTCTCTATCTTCATAATTTTTGTCACGACCCGACCCGTGGATCCCACCTGTGACAACGCCACAGACCTCCAGGGTGTACCCAATAACACAGGA
>JAVXUL010030295.1:0-11453 GCA_035590515.1 Trichilia minutiflora
CACAGTTTCTTGTTATTATGTCTTGTTCTATCAGTTATATATTCACTATGTACACTAATAGAGGCTTAGGGAGATGGAGTCAGCCTTGTCTCCTGTCGGTCATAGTCCAAGGATTTCGGGCTGTGACAGAATAGTGGAAAACTCTTAACTCTATCACCTCTTCATGGTACTTCTAGATAAAATTTTGAAGACTCTCTCTTTCTCTTTGCTTTATCAACAACAAAAAACTTGGTGTATTAGTATTTAACATCGTACCTCTAAATTTTTTGATTAAAACATCATACAATTGGTCAAAATTTCAAATGCTCCCCGAGAATAAGCTAGTGAATAATGTCTTAGCCTATTCTTCTAATGTCGATGAGAACAATCGGTACATCTAATACTTATCTAAGCCTTAAATGGGCATAATTTCTTTAAAAAAATTCATGTGCAATAAGGGATCAGTTCTCCTCGTGAATGGTGTAATTTGTAGATTTTGAACTTTCAGGGAAATACCAGATCCAAGATCTTTCGTAAGAAAAGAGACTTAGAGTATAACCTTGTCTAAGATATTATCTCGGTATCCCAATGTTAATCTCTCGACTTCTTTTTATCTAGTTTATTCATCAATCTCCTTACATATGCTTTAATGTCCCTCTCATTGTAGGTTTTTGCTCTATCACCTTCTCTCTTAGATTTACAACAATTCAACTTTCTATATTCTTTTTAATGTTTTTGATTGAGGACTTTTCTCATATCCTCTGGGTTCAAACTATTGTTCTTTGAGCCCCTCTTACGGTATGTTTTTTGGCTTTCCAATAAATGATAAGAACTTGGATGTGGCCTTTCAATAATTCTAAAAGGAGTATTATCATATCTCTGCTCCATTCTTTTCTCCAAGGGGATCTCTTAAATTTTTTCTTTTCCTTTTTCAGCGATTGTGTATTTTTTCCTCGGAGCATCTCCTTGCCTAGCTATGTGTTTTGTCAATCCTTGTGACATCCTGTATACTACTTGTGGCTGTCTCTGATGGTGGTGTAATTCTTGAGCCAAGCCCTCCTTCTCATAACATCTTCTTTACTCTAACTTCATTAGCATTTGTATCTATTGAACTTTCTTTGTATGCTATATTTCACTATCCTTTAGTGGAATAATTGTATGGTTACCTTATTACTGCCTTCCTGATTTGGTCTTTGTGGAGAAAGGGTTTTTAAACTTTACTAGAAACTCACACCTTCTGTAACAGAATGTGACCTATTACAGTTAGGGGTAGGCATTTGCGGTTTGGTTCGGTTTGAGATAAAATTTCAAATCGAACCGCATATTGTGATTTGAAAAAAAATCAATCCAATCCAATCCATTAGCATATTATAAACCAATCCAAATCAAACCGCAAAGACGGTTTGAATTCGCGGTTTGAACTATATTATAAAATTATATATATAATTATTAATTATTATCAATTCTATAATCTCTCGTTAACATTTAAGAGTAAGTTTTGTGAATAATTTTTTTTAAAATCATTTATGAATAATTTTTCTCTATTAATTATTATTATATAGAAGATATAGAGATAAATCATATATAATTTGTGATGATAAATAGAATAATAATAAAAATTTTATAAAATAATATTAATCGATTTGGTTCGGGATTTCGCGGTTTGGAATTAATTCAATCCACAATCCAAACCGCGAATAACGGTTTAAAAAATATCAATCCGCAAGTCAATCCACAAATTTTTCAAACCAATCCAAACCGCTAATTTTTGCGGTTTGGATTGGATCGATTTAAAAATGCCCACCCCTAATTATAGTTATTATCTGTTATTGTTATTATTTTGGAGGAGTCATTCTCTATGTTCTCTTTTTTCATTATCCATTTTCTAGTTGTGTATATTCTTGTTGCTACAATTTCAATCATTTTGGTGATAAGTTTACTGGCCTTTTGTCCAGTTTTTACAAATGACAACAAATATTGATGTAGAAAATCTCCTCGCTTTAGATTTTATACACCAAAATTATCTTCGAGTTATTTAAGAAAAGACTTTGTTTAAAACCAAATAACACAACTAGAAAAAAAGAAAACTAGTTTTTCGAGAAAAACTCTCCGATACTTAAGTTAGGGTTTTACTTAAAATTAGAGAGAAACTGAAAGTGAGAAAGTATTTTGACAGCAATTCAACTTAGTAGAAATATATCACCTATTTTCTCGATTTTCTCATCTTATATAGTCGAACTTCATTAATGTTGAACACTTGCCTTATGATCATTGTTTTTCCATAGATCATGAAATCCGTTATTCAAATCATGGGTTATAAACTGTTGTAATCATTATTCCTATTTATTTACGTATTAAATACTACATTTAAATTGCTTTCTTAGTCGAAACAGCCATTCAGAGATTGCCTTAGATTTTTATTTATTTGCTAAAGTTATTGAGGTGTCTTATCCAAGACCTTTGATGATATGTGAAGTCTCAGAAAACTTTTGTACTAGTTGAGACCACTAGTGGATAAGGGTTTTAAGGGTCTACGATGAGACGTTTGTCCTTCTAAATAATGTGATTGATTTTTTGAATGTGACATCGCCTCCGGTATCTTTAGTGAAAATAATATCTCAAACATCTTTGTCATTCCCGAGACCTTTATAATGTGTAGGTTTTTTGTCTTTGCTATTATTACAAATGATCTTAGCTTTAGTATTAGAACACCATTGCTACCTGAACTCACTGAGAACTCATTATACTTCAAACCATTGATTGGGCCTTGGGATTTGGACTTAAGTGGCCCCAAATTCCCCAAACACGTGTATTTTTTGTTAAATTTGATAATTATTGTATTGATCATATAATGTACTTCAAAACTCTTAATACCTATTGCTTAATATTCTTACTCAACATTTCTTCTTTATGTTATGAGTTGATGTAACAAAGTTATCCTGAGCACTAAAGATTTTATTTTATTAATTTTTGTATTGGTTACAAATATGAATTTGATGTTATTGGCTCATTGTGTTTAGGAATGAGAAAACACCCCTAGATATAAGCTTGTATTATAGAAGGAATTTCAAGTCTTATAATTTTGTCAAGTTATTGAAGAATTTACCAGTTTAGTGAGATCTATAATAACAATAAGGATCCCTCAACTTTGAAAGAAAACCTTTGTTGTAGTCAGAACTAAAGGTTGACAAATCCAAATCAATCTAATCCAATCCAAACTAATATGAATTACTTAACTGGATCGGTTTAAAAAAATTTGAATCGATTTTTGAATTAATATTTTAAAAATTGTTATTATTAATTTGGATTATAAATTGCATTAATTTTAAACCGCAAACTGTCAAATCAAATTATTTAAATATATAATAAATATATTTATTATTATTATATGATAATATTTATATTATATGATAAAATAATACATTAATTATTTTTTTAATATTATATGATAAAATAATAAGTTTATCATTTTCAAATTGAATCAAAAAATAAATTAAAGCTCAAAATTTTTTTTTGAATTCAATTTAAATTAATAAATTATTTTAATTTTAATTTAAAATTTAAATCAATAATCAAAAGTTGTATAATACAATTTAGATTGATTATATTTTATAATATGTTATTAAATTAAATTGAATTATCCAAAATTTAAATTATAATATTTGGATCATTTTAAATTTTACTTTGCATCGATTTAAGCAAAGGCTTATCATTGATCAAAACCACTTGTGTTTTGAAATGGTTTGGGCCCTTTTCCGGTTCAGTGGTCACCAGATTCCTTACCGGGTAGTCCGTTTCAATTTCTTCTCATATAAGTTTCAACCTTTCCCTATTGGGTCCTCATTTATTCGTTCTCACTTCTGCACCTTGCTTGAGTATTTGATAGCTCTTGTTCTCAACCATGCACGTCTGAATTTGGATACCCTTCTGTAGAATCTTGTCTGAACTTTTTCAGCTATAACAGTTCGGGTTTTCATTATCATAGTGTTGGATCATCGATGGCGGAAGAGAAAGATGCTTTTTATGTTGTTAGAAAGGGAGATGTTATTGGCGTTTACAGGACTTTAAGCGATTGCCAACTCCAAGCTGGATATTCTGTAACTCCTCTTTTCCTAGCTTATATATTTATTTTTAATGAATATTTGTCTTTAACAGCTTCGTGTTATGTAAATTTCTATCTGGGTTTGTGCGTTTCTGCGTTTGCGTGCTGTGTGCATGTTTTATTTCGTTCTTTTGTCTTTTGTAATCTAAACTATAATTCAATTACCGATTGATCTTTCTTTCTGGCCTTTTGTGTCTTGCAAAAATTGGTTCTTGAACGTGGATGAGTGTAATTCTTGAAAGGAAATTGAAATTTTTTGCAGTAGTTGTATTTCCACTGTGCTTTTGTATATTAGTAAACACAGTGTCGGTTCTCTTGTTATGCTACATTGCCAAAATGTGAGCGAGAAATCAGAGTTGTTGCAGCATAATTGTTAGATTATGGTTGTGTTTCTTTGGACTGGTAGGCCAGAATCAGAGTGCCATGCACTGCTCTGTCTAATTTTTTAAATAATCTCGCTTAAGTTTACAGCTCTTTCCTTTTTGCAAAGTATTGTAATGTACCTTGGTTTCATGTCATATATCCGCCAAATCAATCAGTTTTTTTTTTTTTTTTTTAATTAGCATCTGGGATTCATGAAGGCCATTTTCTGTTACTTTCATACTGTTACTGTCAAAGTGTATGTTTAATCATAAAAACACACACCACTAACATACTTTCATATTGACAATATGTTTGAGTTTTATTTATTTATTTATTTTTGGCGAATCCAGCTATTAGCTCGACATTGAGATATGGAAATAAAGTTGTTTTTGTATTTTAGTCATTAATTTGCTGTGGATTTATGAGTGGAGTTTCCTTTGCTTTATAGGTTTGTGATCCTTCAGTAACTGTTTATAAGGGTTATGGCTTATCTAAGGAGGCCAAGCAGTACCTTGCCTCCCTTGGGCTTAATAATGCTATCTATTCTGTCGGTGCAAGTGACGTTACAAATGATCTCTTCGGGAAAATTGTTCCTTGCCCCTTTCAGGTTTGATAATTAAACTCTGTATGTGCTTCTATTTCAATAATTTGAAATGCTTTATTATTGGGGTTTGAGATCCTCTACATTGGCTTTAAGGAGCTTGACAATCTATTTTCTTGGTTTGGACTTTTACGTGCTGTGAAGATGTTTTACGAAATTTTTGAACCATATTTCTGCTCTGTAATTAATTGTCTGACATTGTCAAAGTGTTTACCATTCTCTAATCTTTTTTCTTGCCAGATGCTAAATTGAAGCACTTTTTGTGTCTATATGGGAACATATTATGTTACGAGGGTTCTTCTACTTGAATTTGTTCTTTTCAATAGTTGACTTGCTTTGGTTAATTTTTCTCCTTTTTCTTCAGCAACCAGCTTCTTCTGGAGGAATATTATCTGAAAAGGTCTCACCTCTGAAGAGGTTACATGAGGTACTGGAATTGAACAATCTTGTAGTGCTTAAACTAAATGGCGCATTGCAGAGATGTTACGTTAGTTATCACCAAGCATTTGATGCTTTGATGAAAAGCAGGAATTAATTCTCAGAAAACTTGTGACTGTTGCTGTATACTGATATTGCTTGATTTAGCAAGAATTTCATGAGTTAATTTGGAAATGTAAGGAGATGATCAAATTACTGTGAGATAATATGATATTTTGTTGGAGTTCTTACTATTCTTTCCTATGATTGCCTTCTTAATGAAAGAAATCGGTCTCCTGGAATTAAGTTGACAAAATCTTATCAGATTATTCATTGCCCCAGTACATACATTTTATTTTTTAACCATAAATAATGATGCATAGTGAATATCTTTCAAAATATTCTGTTTAAGATCCAAGTTGTTGGATACTGTGACCTGAACATCTATTTCCAGCATTGATTACACATGGCAAGAATCATAGACTTAAAATGCCTTTTTCTCCCCAACAGGAGGCAATTGGATCAACTTCATTCTCAACAAATCGTGACAAAAAGCACGTGAATGTAAATAATCATATGAACTCTCCATCAGTTCCATCTAATTGTGTGAGTTACTGCTCTGATTCCATATATCTATCTGTATATCTTGTGATGTTGATTCTATGTATGTCTGTATCTATAGTTGGCCATTCAAGTGTGTCTTCTATTCTTTCTATTGGAGTTGACCAAATCCTTGTAAATTCAATTAAGAAATATTTGCTGAGTATAATGCAATGTTTAGTCTGTGGTTATGTCTATTCAAGCCAAAATATGTAGCCTAGTTTTATTATTTGACTTAATGCTTCATGAAGATAATCTATGTTTACGTCCAGTACTCCTGTATTATCGAGTTTTATGGTGCCTCAAAAGGAAATCCTGGACAAGCTGGTGCTGGAGTGGTTTTACGTGCTGAAGATGGCAGTGTGGTATATTGTTTCTCTGATTATATGTTGATATTCCGAGTTGCAAATGTCCTGTGCTAAACATAGCTATCTTTGATCCTGAGTATTTGTAGGTCTACCGAGTCCGTGAAGGGGTAGGCATTGCAACAAATAATGTTGCCGAATATCGATCTGTAATTTTAGGATTGAAATATGCACTTAAGAAAGGGTTTAAACACGTTCGTGTCCAAGGAGACTCAAAGCTTGTCTGTATGCAGGTTTGTTATGGATTATTTTATTTTATTTTATCTTCATTTGGTCTATTTCTAGAAGTAGAATGAGGAAGAATGTTTTGATGGTACAAGCATTTTGATTTATGCAAGTTATTTGCAAAAAATATATGCATAAATAAAAAAAGGTAAAGTGAAAGTGTGAAAGAAAACTGAAATTTCAATGCAAATGGCTTTGAGGGGGCCAAACTCCTACATTCTTTCTACATGTGTGATGAAATTTCTCTGTTGAGTTCCTCGTGAAATAGATTCAAGGATTATGGAAGATCAATAACCAGAATTTGGCTGGTTTGTGTAAAGAGGCAAAAGAGCTAAAGGATAAGTTTCTTTCGTTCCAGATCAATCATGTTTTGAGGGTATACTCCAATAATTAATTTTTTACTTTACAGCCATGCTTTTGGTGTACTATTTTTAATACTGTACTATTTTTAAGTTATTGCCTTGTTAGTAACTAAAGCTTTTATACCATGCTGCTTTTCTGTTCACAAATCTTTTATTTTTATTATTATTATTTATTTTATTTTATTTTTTTTGTGTGTGTGTGTGTGTCAAGGATGTCAACTCTGAAGCTGATGCTCAGGCCAATAAGGGTGTTTATCTGAAGGGTAAGAGCTGTCTAACTTCATTAAATGTCATCAATATTTATGCCACTGTAGGTCTATAATATATCTCATCTTTGCTGAAGCTAACAAACGGACTGATGCTTATACAGATGGTCAAGTTGAAGAAGATTGTACCGTGAATTAGCTCGAGCTCTTGAGAGGCAGGCTTATGTGTTTTTCTAATCTTAAAACAGGTGTAATTTCAATCTCAAACCATTTGTACTGGTTAGGTTGTGGAGGTACCTCATTTTGTTTTGGGATAATTTTATGAGAATTTCGCATAAAATTGAAAATTTTCCTATCCCAAGCATGGGCACATAAAAATGTATCAATTATCTGGAACTGAAAGTAGAAAAGAAATCTATTGTCGAATACTGGAAACACTCAAATGCCTCTCGTTTCTATCAAAACTCGATGAACCATTGACCATTTTTTTTTTAATCAATCCACGATGTTTCGCAAGATTAAGAAAGTTTTTCAATATATAACAAATAGATGGTAATACTGTGACCCCACCTATTTGTTGCATACTCTGATGCTATTATAATATTTTATGATATTTATAATATTACCCCCCTGAAAACATATCACAACTTAAGATATATACGAATAACCAGACGCTAGACAATCGCTTTGAGTAGAGCGGGTAGGAGGAAAATCTAAATGCACGCCTTCAGTTGATAAGTTGCGGAGTCGCCTTCCTCTGGACCCAGAACCAAAACAACTCAAAAGCACTGCAGCAGAAATGGCTACAGTTTCGTTACCTTCAACGCTGTAAGAACGTGGCCCATGATGAATTGGAAGTTCACTTCTATTTTCTGGTGGTTTACAAACCATCCATAACCCACAAAACCACCACCCACGTTTTGTTAACTTCCTATAACTTCTTGATGGGAGAAGTTATAAATAGGAGGGTTTTTGAGGTCCCAAGGCTTGCTGAACTATTCAGAAATAATACACCATCAAAATTGAGTTCAGAAAGGCTGAGAAGCTCCTCAAATTCGTCCCCAAACTCGGAAAAGCTCAATGGCCGGAGGTATGTTTTAATGTTTCCGCAATTATGTTCTAATGTTGTATTATGATAATATATGAATTAGAACATGTTTAGGACACCCTACACATAAAATATTTTAATAAAATTATTCTTAATTTTTAATTTTTTTATGAATGGAATAAACTTTCAAAAGTAATTATCATAATTTTAAGACTTTGAAAAATTTTTATCACAAAATATAAAATAAAGGATAATTGTTATTTAATGAAATTATAGGAGATAGTTGTGATTCTCTAAAACTTAAATAATGCATGAAAGATAGATATCAGTATTCTTTTATTAATTAGAAAAGTCATTGTTAATTTCATATTATTTGTTTTAGTCCATAATGTTTCAAAATTGACCAAATACATTGCTGCATTGTAAGAACATTAACGACTAATAAAATTAATAAGGAGTTTATGGTTAATACAATAAATTATTCAAGTGATATTTTTAAGACTGTAAGGATTATACTGAAATTGTTTCTTTGACCAGTCGAAGGCTTTGATAATTTGAAAAGTCCCGCGTGTAAACTAAACTCAATTTATAATGAGTGAAATTTCAATTAAATTTAGTATTTTTTTTAATGTGTTTTCAAAAATAAATTAAAAAAATATTTCATAATAATAAAAAAATTAATAAAATTTACTCATTTTTTTTATGAAGATAAGTTTTTTAATACTTTTGTTTTATAATAATTTTATATTAGAATTTATTCAAAATATTCGATAATATTCTAATATTAAATAAAATTTTAAGTTTTTATAAGTAAAATTTCATTAAAATAATTTGCTAATTTTATTTTACTTATTTTTTTTAAATATAATTATTATTAAATATTTATTTTTAATTAAAAATTTTATATTAAAAAAAGGGTTGTGCATTAAAATTCATAATATTTTATAATATTATAAACTAATTTTAATCTATTTAAGTCTTGCCCGTGGAATTCTATTCAAGCAAATAAAGTTGAATAAATAAAACTTGGTACTACGTAAGTTATTACGTCACACAGTGTATTTAATAGTTTTTTTTTCAAGAAAGTCTGCTTCGTACAAAGTAGTCAAATCAACACAGCTATTCTTTTCCAATGGACTAGACGATTAGTTTGACTGCGATAACCAACGGGGAAACGGAACAACATTCATTCGACTGCATTCTTAATCTTTATGACTTCAAAGAGTAAGAATATGCAAGGATCAATATTCGATACCATACAATTTGAACGGAAGATATATTTGACTGTAAAATATAATCATTTTAAGTAATCTTTTACTAAAAATTCTAACGTAATTTAAATTTATAAGTTTGCTTTTTAGGATTAATCAGGTTACTATAGGATATAAGTCAAGTACTTTTTTCTTATAACTTTGTTCATAATTTATATCCCACTTCATTTTCTTTATGTTTTTTTATTACTTAAAAAAAAGAAAAATATTTATCTATAATTTTAGAAACAAATCTGTTTAAAATAGTCAATCTTTCTGTTAAGTTTTACAGTTTTTTTATTATAATTGGGCTTTACATCTATGAAAATTTTCGCTTTCTGAATGTTAACTTCAATTTCTCGTTTATTAACAATGTAATCAAGAAATTTTTTAACGCCAATTTCAAATCAACACTTTTTATATTATACTTATTAAGATAAAAGAAAGTCTCTTCTAAATATTAGGCGTACTTAGAAGCCTTCATAGACTTTATGATTATATTATCTACATACACTTCCATTATTGACCCGATTAAGAGCTTGAAGACCTTGTTAACCAGCTTCTAAAATATTACTCCAATATTTTTCAAACTAGAAGGTATAACCTTATAACAATATAGGCCTTGATTAATAGCAAAGATAATTTTGTCCTGATCAGACTCATGCATCTTAATTTGATTATACCCCAAGAAAGCATCTATAAAACTCAGAAGCTTATGTCCTGTTGTAGAATCCACTAGTTGATCAATTTTTGATAACGGGAAGCTATCTCTTGGGCATATTTAGGTATACTTTATTGAAATTGGTGAAACCCCCACACATTCTCTATTTCTCATTACCCTTCTTTATCATCACCACATTGACAATTCACACGGGATAATGTGTTTCCCTGATAAACCCAACTTTCAGGAGTTTATCTACTTCTGCTCTAATAGCTTCTCTGCGCTTGGCATTGAATGTTCTTCTCTCCTATGCTATAAGCTTAAATTTGGGATCCACAGCTAGCTGGTGGGAAATGATCCGAGTGCTGATTCTTGACATATCATCATGTGACCAGGCAAACATGTCTGTATTTCGCCTTAACACTTCTATTAGGCACGTTTTTTGCTTGGTGATCAAGTTTGCCCCGATCTTCACTACTTTTTCAGGTCTTTCGTCATCCAAGGATACAATTATCATTTCTTTTATCGGTTCAGTAGCTAACGATTTGTTTTGTTGCCTGACCCTTTCATCTAGATTTTACATTATTTTTTCTTGTTGAACATCTTCTCCTTGTTCCACTGATGTGTCTTCCAATGAATGCTTGTGGATGCAATAAGAGTTTCTTGATGCAGTGATAAAGCATGATCGGGCCTCTTTTTGGCTTCTTCTTACAATTCTGACTCTATCTCCTATTCAGAACTTGACCTTCAAATAATGAACACTCTCTACTGCTTTAGTAGATCTAAGGAAGGGTCTTCCTAAGATTATAGAGTATGATATTTTAAGATTTATAACCTGAAACTTTACCATTGTTGGTTTTTGGTATGATCTATCACCCATTGTTATCGAGAGTTGCATCATTCTCAGGGGATATATATATAAGATTTCTCAAATTCATGTAAAACAGTCTTGACAGGCCTTAATCTCAGGTCTTCAATACCCAAGAAATCCAAATAGTTATACATTTGTTTTCATTATATAAATAAAAATACAAATTTAAATCACAGAACAGCTCCAGTGGAATAAGTTTTCTCTAAGTGAGTCGATTAGCGGAAGTATACCTGAGATCCTTTCAACCTGGAAGAATCACCACCACGGAGTACTTGTTGATAATCTAAATCTGAAACTGAAAAGTAAGGGGGGTGAGTATACAGGAGTATACTCCGTGAGTGAATTAAAATAAAACATATATAAATAATATTCAGTTACTGAATTAGAGAAGCATAATTCAAAG
>JAVXUL010030326.1:0-11451 GCA_035590515.1 Trichilia minutiflora
ATTATTATTATAAATATATAATAAATATTTAATTAAAAAAAATATTTTTAAATATTTAATTATTATAATCGGGCCAATCCGTTTAACCCGCGGATTAAACGGGTTTGAATCTTTTTATCCGCGGGTTAAATGGACCGACCCGTTTAACCCGCGGACTAAAAATCATGAACCCTAATCCATTTATTTTACGAATTAAACGGACCGATCCGTCGAACCAAACCCATTTTAACAGCTCTACAGTTGCTGTTGTGTTTGGGCCCGTTAACAAAGAAACAATATCCAAACCCATGGTTTAATTTGTTCGGCATCCATGTTCTATATATTTTCCTCTACTTTTGTTCTTCCTTGCACTCTTCTGCCACTTGCTGTAATTAACAACAATTCATTTGCTTCGTATCATTTCTGTCATCATCCTCATTCCAATTGCATTTCTGCCTTTTTCGTCCCTTAATTGCTAAATTTGATTCACTCTTTCTAAAGTTTCATCAATATTTTCTTCACCAATGGCACGTGAAACAAGATTGTGTTGGATGATTATTGTTCTTCTCTCGATTTTGAAAGTGATTAGTTTTGTCCGCGGTAAACCCATGGTACCGTGTTATTTTATCTTTGGAGATTCAATGGTTGATAGTGGCAATAACAATAACCTGAAAACAGATTGTAAAGTCAATTACAGGCCATATGGGATTGATTTTCCTTATGGTCCGACCGGAAGATTTTCCAATGGAAGAACTTCAGCCGATATAATAAGTAGAATATCATTCCAATCTATTGTTAAATACAAAGTTAGTTTTATTGGTTACTTAAACCAAATTAATAAGCGCATTTTATGATTATTTCAGCCGAACTTTTGGGATTTAATCATTATATTCCACCCTTTGCAACTGCTAATGGCTCCGAGATTCTCGAGGGGGTAAATTATGGATCTGGTTCAGCGGGAATTCTCGACGAAACTGGCTCACACCTGGTATATATATGTATAAAATTTTTGGTCAGTTATTGCATACCTGTATTTTCTCTGTGGTTAAACACTTCTCAACAATTGATAAACTAATTTCTTGCAGGGTGTTTGTATAAGCTTAAAAAACCAGTTGAAAAATCATAATACTACAATCTCACGGATTGCTAACTTGCTTGGGAGTTATGATTTAGTTCAGAAGCATCTAAATAAGTGCTTATATTCGGTTACCATAGGCAGCAATGATTACATTAACAATTATTTCTTGCCACAATTTTACAATTCAAGCAAGCAGTATACCACGGATCAGTACGCAGAACACCTTATCAGACTATATCATGATCATCTAGAGGTAATTAACTAGTACTAATTAACATTTTCATTTTCTTTTAAGAATCTTGTAAAATTTGCGGCTACTTCAAACTGTGTTATAGACTTTGTTACAACAAGGAGCAAGGAAAGTGGTATTAGCTGGATTACTGCCAGTAGGCTGCACACCAAATGCAACTTCATATTATGGGACAAATGGGTCGCTATGTGTGGATAAGATGAATTATGCAGTCCAACTTTTTAACAACAGGCTAATTTCTCTGGTCAATGAACTCAATACCCAAGTAATAGAAGCAAAATTTATAGCTATGAACACCAGAATAGCAGAGGCACCAGGATTAGCGGTTGGTAATTTATCTATTCTCAACTTTCTCTAATTAGTATTCTTTATTCTTTATTGTATAATTGTCTTGTTAATATATCTTCGTGCTATATATATATAGGATTCAATCTTTCATTTTCTAAGTGCTGTGAAGTAAACCAATTTGGTCTATGCATTCCTTCAAAGACTACATGCAGACGTAGGAATTTGCATATATTCTTTGACTCATTTCATCCCTCAGAAATTGTGAACAAGATCCTAGCAAATCAAGCGTTTCATGAGCTGGTGCCATTGGACACATATCCCATGGACATTCGACATTTAGTTCTATTGTAGCGCAACCTAAAAGAACGAGATCTACCTGCAGCTAGGGACATCAAGGAACTTCCGATTACAGAAGTCTTATACATTTATACATACATCTGTTTTTATTGCAGATACCGTATATGTATAGGCTTCAACAATAGTAGAGATTTAAATCCTTCATCAATATGACTAAGAATATGACTAAGATGTAGTCATAATTTTATTTTAATGAGAAACAAGAATATTGATATAAATATTTGTTAATTCTGTGTTGAATGTTTAGTAGTTTAGCTTTAAAGACACTAATTAAACAAAAAAATGACAAAGACATTCCTGCTCCTAATATTACACCAATTAAGGAATCACAAAATTATTATAATTAATCAATCAAGGGCTAAAGGCAGCGGTCTGATCTTGTCCATAATAGGGGCAAAACTCAATAGCAGTGGCTACTAATTACTTCATAATAATACAAGATAGAAGAGATAAATATATCATAAGAAATCATGAGTTAGTAAGTATCGATCTGTCACATAAATTTGGGATTCGCATCAAGCAAAGGCATACAGACTATAAATCCATCTCTGAATCACATACATTTATGAGTCTTAAGGTAGTACTCCACAAAGCTACTAATTTAGGCCCTGGTATTTCCGGTCCATAGCATTTTTCAGGGAACCTGCACACCTTTCATCTACCATGTAATACTAGATACATATCCTCGGTAGGATATGGAAACATGAATTATTCATCAATATTATTAACTGCACGCAACATAGGAAGAATAATTATATAGCAGACAAACAATAATGTTATTAGTTAAGAATCAAAGCAGTGGATGAATTTATGAACGTATGGTCTTCCAGATCAAGCTTACATTCATATATTAAATGGATTAGGATCAAAACTAAATTGTCTGAAAAAGAGTTAAAAATATATAAATCAGTATTGTTATCAATAATTCATAATTCATAGCTATATTCAACCATGTAAAACCCTATAAATTTTTGGAATAATTCAACCTTTCCAACCATCATCACACCTAAATGGATCAAATAATCAGAGGCAGCAGATGACATTTATACATCATGGTATTGTGAAAAATTAAAACAATTGGCTCCCAGTCCCAGATAGGGTAGGTTATTATCTTCTTAAATATCAAGGCTAACATAGAGCAGGATTTTATCTTCTTTAATATCAAAACTATTTTTATTACTGTTGTGCTTTTACTTAATTTTAAAATCATGGTAACAATAGTAAAACACTGACTTTTAATAGAGATAACCCATTTTTGCACTTATATTTGACAACTTTGTGATTCCATCCCACAAGAGCCGTAACTTTAACCCACTAACATCTCAATTCAAAGCAAACTTATGTTTAACTGCACAGATTAACTGTTAAAATCACTCAAAAGCCTCGTACTATTTGAGAAGTTGCTCTACATATAGGGCTCACTAACTTTACCAAAACTAAGCGATTTGAGATTTCTGTCATTGATTCTTCATTAAATTTTTGGCGTTATCAAAGCCCTTTGAATAAGGCAATAACCATTCAATGAAGAGCTTAAAACCACATCCTAGAAGTAAATAATCAATGAATCAATGAAATGCATGATTAAATTTGGGAAAGGGATATTATTAATCTTACTTATATTAACTGAATGGCCATCTGATCCTGGCGTGGATAATGATTGGTGGGCTGTAAGGCATTGACTTGGAAATAGCTACGAGAGTCAAATGGCTGAGGCTGTATAATTTCGTAGCTACTCCCTCCAGACATCAAATTCATGCTCTGCTGACCTCTCTCATTCTCAGCTATCTACACAATACCAACCCAAAAAAACTTCATTTACTACAACAATAGCACAGTTACATTGAGACACTAATTGTACAGAGAAAAACAGACAGACCTTTGCTCGGAGAAGCTGGTTGTTATCATGCAAATCAATTTCCTGAAATTAATAAACAATTTTATTATTCAAAAGAAAGGTGTAATTCGTTTACATATGGTAAGACTTAAAACAATAAGCATTTGACTGTTTCTTGGCTACTGCAAAAATTGTTGCTTGATTGGTAATAAAGTTATGTGCTTTGAGATCACTTATGAAGGTTGTAAAGAGACAATCATCAAATTTTGTTATATATTTTTTAATTTTATTTCTCAAATTTTCTCTACTTTGCATGTTTAATTTTAATTTTTCAAGAAATTTCAGAAATATAATCCACAATTTGAAAAGTTTCAACTAATAAATTTAGTAATGTTATGAAAAATAGTTATTGGCTACTGTACAGATTTGTAAATTTCAAAATAAAAGTTAAAAATTAAATAAAAAATTTTAAAAATTCAACATTAGAGTTAAAATTGTTTACTTAAAAACTCTAAAAGAAAAAGGTTAAAATATTTATCAAAAGACTTGAAACAAGATATGTATAATGGTGACTCCCCTCCAAAATATAGTGTTATATGGTTACAGCCCTGTATTGTACCTTTTTACATGAATATAGATCTTCTTTGAGAAAATTATCAATAAACTTCCTTTCTTAAACCTCCCAATTTACTAAAATATAGAAGGTTCAATAATCACTGCAACCAAAATTAGGAATCCAAATCCAAAACTAAATAAACGGATAATGGAAATACAATATAATATATAACCAAAGATGCCAAGATGAGCATATTAAGTAATCAACGAACTCAAAACTTTGAAGCTTATATAAGAGTCTAGCAATTTAAACTCTAACACATAATACAGCACCGGTAAGCTTTAAAAGAAATAGCAAGAATTTAAAAGGAATAACATCAAAAAAAGAAGTGAATACCCTCTTCTGCATATACTCAATTTCTGCAAACAGCATCTCATTCTGGTACAATTTAAGAGAAAAAAGAAAAGGGAAACCCCTGTTAGTATCAATATTGAAGCTAGAAACAAATGCATACAGTAATTTTTGAACTTTCTCTTAGAAAATATTGATCACAGAAATATAGAATTTCTGTTGATATTCATACCTTTTTAGATCGGATTCTGCTGATACCTTTCTCTAAACGAGTCTCCAAGTTCTTGAGTTCCTTGACACTTAAAGCACTCAGCGATTCACCCAACATGTTTCTGGAAATTAATAGCATTGTAAAAGATAATGTTTGAACAGAAATATTCAAATAATTGTTTAAGGGATATCATGTGAGATTTACCTGTTTGAATTTTGTAGATTGCTAATTTGCACCCTCAGTTTGGCGGCTTCTTGCTGGTAGAACTGAGATTTGTGTCCACAAAACAGCAGTTTAGAATCTCAGGAATGCAATAACACAAATCATAACTTATTACATTAGAAGTTTAATTAGAATGAGAACAAATAAGAGATTTTTGATTGGTATTTGGAGCCATATATTAATGCTGATATACTGTTTTTTAGTAGGATTTGGCATAATGGAATAATTAATACTTCGTGAAAAAGAGAAACTCTGTTAAATGAAATAAACCTTTTAAGTGTTGTCTCAATGTGAAAGGTTAATAATTCAGTTGAACTATTAGATGAATTCGATTTTGATTCAAAGGTTACAAAAAAATGAGTGCGTGAAAATCCATATATAAGGGAGCCAAGTCTTCACCATATCTATATATTACATTACATCGATCTCCGACAATTCTCTCCTCTCCCATCATTTTGCTGGAATAATTTTCTGCATTAAATTCTTATTGATTTGTTTCCGGCAGGATTTCTACTATTAAAGGATCTTTGATTTTATTATTGCCAACGCACAGCAAAAGCAAACAAATAGTGTTTCATTTTTTAGAAAAACATATTTGCTTAATTCATGTGCATCACTCAATTTGTAAGAGCAATATTTAAGGACTTGAAAAAGCAATATTTGAATTTCTATTACTACTTTCTTTACATCTACCATACTCTTTGTTGAGATTTTCTCTCTTTAAATCTCTCTTTCTTTCCTAGATTAGAGATTTTACCGTTATTGTAAATCTTTCCTTATTTAGTTTAGGGTTAATTAGTTTCCTTATTTTCTTTCTCATTTATTTTCTAATTTCTAGTTCAATTGTATTATAAATTCTCTGTATATACTGGTTACGCATTGTATGGTGAAATAAAAAGACTTCAAGTTGGTATCAGAGCCAAACCTTTTTTTTTTAAATTCTGAATTCTGAAACAAACTCAGAGATGAGTGAAAAAGGTGTTGAATTATTTGGAATTAAATCAATTTCTGTCATTGTACAATCTAAAGGTGTTTTTAGTGCAGGAATAATTCTTAATGAATCAAACTATGTTTGGTCTCAACTCATAGAGTGCATATTGCTGAAAGATAAAAACTCTCTTATATTCATGGCAAGATGAAACAACCGGCCGAGTCTGACGATGGGTATGAAAAATGGTATGCTGAAAACCAAAAAGTGAAATGATGGTTATTGATGTCTATGAAACCTAAAATCATGAAAACGTATTTACATCTACCTACGGCTCATGAGGTATAGAGTATATTATCAAAAGCCTTTTATGATAGAAGTGATGAATTACAAGTATTTCCCTTAAACCAAAAGGCTTTCATAGCCAAACAAAATGGGAAGTCTCTCTCTGGATACTATAGAGAACTAGTTAAGATTTTTCGAGAATTGGACCATCAAGATAAGGTAGTCATGAAAGATCCTAACGATGTAACAGCATGCAAAAAATTCATTGAACGATTACGAGTGCTTATATTTCTCGCTGGCTTGGACAGTGATTTTGAACAAGTTCGTGGGAAAATTTTGCGCAAAGAACCAATTCCAGGTTTGAAAGAATGTTATTCATTAATTCAACAAGAAGCCGTATGTCATGTGACATTGATTGATGAGATTGAAAACACTGAAGCTGTAGTAATGATGACTTGAAATCAATCAAAGACTACCAAAGGTATCAATAAATCTAAAAACAAGTGTACACATTGCGGTCAGATCGGACATAAAAAGGAGCGTTGCTATGAACTTGTGGGATATCCAGAATGGTGGGATCATAAAAGAGCATCTTGACGAAAGAATTCTAAGAATTCAATTGCTGCTATTGCTGAAACTAATGATAATACTATTGAATAAGGTTCGGTGTTGATCACAACTACTAACACTTGTGGTAAGACCTTGAATGTTTTTGCACCTATTTTTAATAATGCATAGATAATTGATTCTGGTACTTCTGATCATGTGACGTTTAATTCAAGACAGATTACAAACCTTAAAATCTCTTCACAAAAAAACATTTTTACTACTGATGGTAATGAATCCTCAGTTATTGGGAAGGTTCTTTATCTCTCACAAATACTTTAAACCTTGATTCTGTGTTAGTTGTTCCTTTTTTAGATTATAACCTCTTATCTGTATCTCAAATAACCAAAGCATTATCTTTTATTGTAATTTTTTGGCATGACTCTTGTGTTTTTAAGGACATCCAAATAAAGCAGGCGATTGGTTGTGGTGTTAGGCAAGGAAAATTATACTACTTGGACTTGACATCGAAAAGCTCTAACAAGTTGCATGAAGTTTTGGTAGTAGAAGGCAATAGAGAGAAGAAGAATGAATCTAAAATTTGGCTTTGGCATCGAAGGTTGGGGCATCCTTCCTTTGGGTATCTTAAAAAACTATTCCCTAGTTTGTTTGAACATGCTAATCTTTCTAGTTTTTGTTGTGATGATGTGAACTTTCAAAAAGTCATCGAGCTTTATTTCTGTTAAAATTAAATAAAAGTCTTTTTTCATTTATGATCATTCACTCCGATGTATAGGGTCCATCTAAAATTCCAACCTTAGGTGGTTCACGTTGGTTTGTTACTTTGATTGATGATTATACCTGAATAACTTAGTTGTGGTTAATGAAGTCTAAAAGTCAAGTCAACTTGTTATTTCAGAAATTTTGTAAAATGGTCAAAATTCAGTATAATGGACAGATTCAGATTTTGCGAAGTGATAATGGAGGGGAATATCAAAGTTATGAACTTCAACGGTTTTTAGAAGAGCAAGGAATTGTTAACCAAACAACTTGTGTTGATACTCGTCAATAAAATGGAGTTTCTAAGCGAAAAAATCGTCATTTATTAGAAGTTGTTCGAGCTATTTTAATTAAAGCGCATATACCATTGTTCTATTGGGGAGAAGCTCTTATATTTATAGTTCATTCAATTAATCGAACTCCTTCAAGTTCTATTAACTTTCAAACACCATTTAAAGCTTATACTGATGTCGTGGTTACTTAACAGTTCTTCATTAACTTCCTTATATTTTTAGGTGTGTCATATTTGTCCATCTTTACAAACATCAGTGTAATAAGCTAAACCCATGAGCTTTGTGTTGTGTTTTCCTAGGATATGCTATATATCAAAAAGGCTACAAGTGTTATCATCCTCCAACACATTGTATGTTTGTAACCATGGATGTGGTTTTTCATGAAGATTCAATGTATTTTTCTGCATATTCTGAACTTCAAGGGGAGTACAGGAAGGAAATTCAGAATCTTGATTATCTTGATGGTGTTCCTTTGGACTTTAATATAAAAAAAGGTTTAGAAATTGTGTAAACACAGAATACAAGTTCTCCAATTGAAGAGGTTACCAGAACTAAAGAGATAATTGAATCACAGAATACCAGTTCTCTAACTGAAAAGGTTGAATTTTTCCCTAATACATCACATCAATCGCCTATCGAGGATGTTTCTAATCCTAAAGCTGAGTTAGCTAGAAAATAACTACCAAATCGTATCAATAGAGGTATTCCTGAACCTGAACTCTCTAGCAGAGTTAAATATCCTATGAGCCTTTATGTGTTTAACCAAAATCTATCTGAATTAAATCAGTCATTTGTGAATCAATTATCTACTGTATATATTTCTAACAGTGTACAGGAAGCATTAGCTGATCCAAGATGGAAAGACGCTATGAATGAGGAAATGGCTCTTTGCAAAAGAATAAAACCTGAGATTTGGTTGATTGCCCCAAAAGAAAGAAACCAGTGGGTTGTCGATGGATTTATACTATGAAGTATAAAGCAGATTGCATTGTTGATCCATTCAAAGCCAGATTGGTGGCAAAGAGATATACACAAGCCTATAATATTGATTGTACAGAAACTTTTACACCTGTAGCTAAAATCAACATTATTCGAGTATTATTGTCTGTAGCTGCAAACTTAGATTGGCCATTACAATAATTTGATGTAAAAAATGCCTTTCTATATGGAGAATTATCTGAAGAATTTTATATGGAACTTCCCCCAAGTTCTATGATACTAGAAAGACATAGCAAAAAGGTGTGCAAACCAAAGAAATCATTATATAGGCTAAAACGATATGCAAGAGCATGGTTTGGAAGATTCACAAAGTCTATGAAAGCATTTGGATATCATCAATGTAACTCATACCACACTTTGTTTTTGAAGATTGACAGGGTAAGATCATTGCCTTTATTATATATATGGATGACATGGTGGTTACAGGAAATGATACAGAAGAAAGAAAGGCACTGTAAGAATACTTGTCAAAAGAATTTGAAAACAAAGACCTTGGTTCCCTGAAATATTTTCTTGAGATTGAAGTCTCTAGATCTAAGAAAGGTATTTTCTTATCTTAGAGAAAATATGCATTAGATCTATTAAAGAAAACTGGTATGTCAGCATGTCAACCAGTTAATTCACTAGTAAAAGAAGGCTTGACGTTATGTATGAAAGCAGATCAAGTGCCAACTGACAAAGGAAGATATCAGAGACTTGTAGGAAGGTTGATGTATTTAGCACACACAAGACCAGATCTTGCTTATGCATTGAGCGTTGTAAGTCAATATATGCACAATCTTGGTGAACAACATATGAATGCTGTCATGCGTATTTTGAGATATATAAAATCTGCTCCTAGAAAAGGAATATGGTTCACCAAAACTACGAACTATCAAGACATTGTGGTGTATACAAATGATGATTGGGCAGGAGCAGTAAATGACACGAGATCAACTTCAGGTTACTTCACATTTGTAGGAGGTAATCTAGTTGAAGAAGTAAAAAATAAATCGTTGTAATGTGGATATATTTTCATGTAATGTGGTGCCCTGAGAGATCATGAAGGTAGGATTGTTTATATATTTTCGTGTAATGTGGGGATTATGGATTCCAACGGAGCAGAGCTAAAGGTAATTTTAAAGGCTTTTGAAGTTTTAAAGGAGAGTCATCTGAACATTAATGGTGTTGAGATTGAAAGTGATTCATTTTCTGCTGTTGCATGGTTAGTGGGAAACAAAGTTGCTGTGTTGAAGTATAATTATATTATTAATGACATACAAAATATCTGGCGGTCTTTGGATAATATATCTATAGTTTTCAGAAGGAGGGAATCAAATTTCCTTGCTGATTCTCTTGCTAAGTTGGGAGTTAACAGGGTGATGAATTTGGATGCTTGGGTGATGGATGGGGTGCTGGTTTGACCATGGCACTTCAGCTGCTGGATAGTGTTTTTGTTGTTGATACCATGGGGCTTGTGTGTTGCTGAATGGTTTCTTAAATCGGTGATGAGCTGGGTGTTGGTTGGGGTGCTGGTTTGACCATGGTTTTTCAGTTGCTGGATTGACTTTTTTGCTGTTGATACCATGGGGTTCTGTATTGCTGAATTTATTTTGGGCTTTCTGTTCGTTGTAATGGGATGTGTGTGTTTGCTGTTCTTGCTGCTCTTGCCTTATGGGATGTGTGGAGCTGGTTGCTGTATCTGCCTATTGCTCCCGTTAATGCTTTTTTCTGGTTTCCTTGTTGTTGGGGCTGTTGTTTTTGTTCCAGTTAGTTAGGTATCTACACTACTGATGTTATCTGCGGTTTGTTATTAATAAAATATGCTATTCATTCCCAAAAAAAAAAAATATCAAATTTTTAACAAAAAAATTTTGATGCCTAAGTTAACGGAAGATAATTAAAAAGAGAAAAACCAAAAAACTGAATAAGAGAAAGAGTAATTTTTATTACCATCGAGTATACATAGGAAGAAAGGTGAAGATAATGAACAATGATTATTAAAAGTTAAAATTTTTAAACTTTTTTTTTTATTTAATCAACTTTTTTTTTTAATGAATAACTAGTGTATTTTATAAATTTTTCTATATGAACTTTTCGATGAATGAGAACAATAGATAACTTATGGCATAAACTTGATATGTATGACAAGGTTTTTTGATTGTCAAATAATTATTCTACTATTTATTCATTGTTAGGATAATAATTTGTTGGTTTGTTATACTATACAAATAATTATAATAATAGACCTGCAACACTTGACACACATCTTTTATCATTGTATTCTCATTTTTAATATTATTAGTCTATCTTATCGTAAATAGGTTAAAACAGAGATTTCTAACCTAGTAAAAAAAGTTTTGAAGTCTTGCCTAAGCACATTCCTAATTAAGCGTTATTGAAGGTCTTATCTTAAAAAAATATAAATTATTTTTAAGATCAAATCAAGATTGATGATATTAATAAAACTTTATTTTTAGAAGTATAATTGGGTGAATTCAAGATTCTGATTATA
>JAVXUL010030347.1:0-11449 GCA_035590515.1 Trichilia minutiflora
TGTTGATGTCACTATTGTTATATGTATATAGTTGATTTAGATGCCTTAGTCAGATGGGATAGGCTTAGGGTGATAGTAGGATCTATCACCTGCCGGTAACATCTCTGAATTGGGGATGTTACATTTCACCTCAAACCTATCTCTATCATAAACAAGGGGCCATCCCAGTCACCATACAACATACATCCAATGCCTCCTCATTTCAGTTATGTATCCATATACATACTATCATACATATACATATATATATTCACATGCTATCATCTCTAGCATCATATTCATGCATAAATATTAATAATAGAGGCAAAGAGAAAAGGAACGTGTCCACTTAAAGCCCTGGGATGGGAAATCACCCTCTCGATATCCTCTTCACGGTGGAGATTCTTCCGTCTTGGTTGCCAATCCTGGATACACATATAAACACAGATTCATGATCTGAATAAGTGTGCGTGCATGATGCAAGGCATGCTCATGTAAATCTCGCACTCCTCTCTCTCTCTTTCTACCCTTCCTCCCTCTAAAAACATAGCCCTTCACAACCCCGCTCCTAGAACTCGTCTTTCTCATCAGTTTCAGCACCATTAGCTATCAAAACCTTCTAATCTATCGATACCGATGACAAATTAGAAAACCTCCAATTTTTAAGGTTTTGTGAACAGTAACCCTAAAACATATTCTTGTGATTCATGAGCATTAAAGGCTTAAAATAGAGAAATGAGGTAAGGGATAAACTTACCCAAGATGGTAGTAGTGTTAGGAATCCCTTTTTGCTCGATTCTTTTACTCGGCTACTGTTCACCATCACCCTTTATTCGTGATTCCTCGCAAACCGTCAGGTGAAACTTCGATCAGAGGAGATTTCTGAGTTCATAGGAACCAAAATCATAGAGTTTGGTGAAGAAATGTCTGAGATCAGTTTTTGAGAGTTTAGAGAGAATGGTTTTGCTGTTTCTGGTAGAGAGAGAAGCAAAGAAATCAAATAAGGAAGACGATCCCCCTGCCTGACGTATATAGGCTGTGCAATCACCAAAAGTATCGATACGTTTCAAAACGTATCGATACATTTGGTGAAAATACTGTTCATAAGCCTGCAAGGTGTTGATACCTTCCTCAACATATCGATACCTTTCGTCATAAGCGGGCTTCATTACCATCACCAACATGTCGATTCCCTTACCAATGTATCGATACATTTAGCACTATTTACTATTCATCATGCTTTCAAGGTGTCGATACCTTGGCCCTAAACAGTAAATGTATCGATACCTTTTCCCAAAGGTATCGATACTTTGTCTCTAGTCCTCTTTCTGAGGACTGCTACTTCAAATGGCCATAACTTTTAGCTTGGATATTTGCTCGGAACCCATAATATATCGATGGAAAGTTATCTCCGAGCTCTACAAAACTGATTGGAACTTTTTCTTAATTGGAGATGATTTTAGAGTCAAAAATCCAATTTTTTCTCGTAAGCTCATATCTTACACCATAATCTTACTCAAGACACATTCTTCAAGTTTTATACCCTCTCGTGCATAATCTAAACACGACGACATGCACGAAAACTCTTGAGGGATTTACTATTAGGCCTATAATACTAAGGGATGGGTTTCACAATTATTTACTTATGCTTATCTTTGGTCACTTATAGAGTATACTCATGTATACTCACCCTCCTCACTCTCTAGTTTCAGGTTTAGATTGTCAGTAAGTTCTCGATGGTGGTTATTCTTCTAAGTTTAAAGAATCTCAAATATACTTCTGAAAATCAACTCACTTAAAAATATCTTAGTCCATTAGAGTTGTACTGTGATTTAAACTTGTATTTTTGCTTATGTAATGAAAACAAATATGTAAATTACTTGGATATTATTTTTGATTTGCTTAAGATTTGATACTCGTATACTTTGATTATTGGTTTGTGGAAAAGAATTAAAATGTTCTTTTATAAAAGTGTTTGTGTTTTCTTAAAATGATTCGAAGTTTGGGTGGTCGGTTAAATTATATTTGGAAGTGATGTATAAAATATCTTGAATAGATTTTGTAAATGCCTTACAGGCTTACATGATGTATTCTATGTGATTGAATACACCCTATAGTCTATGACGGTTGTCACGTATAGGATCCACAAGTTAGGACGTGATAACTTTATTGGTATTAGAGCTTTTGATTTTAAAAAAGTTTTGGAAGCACCAAACTTGATTTTTAAACTGTATTTTAAAATTCTGTATATAATTTTATAGTTTTTGAAAGTTTTCTAGTGTACTAGGTGAGTTAAGTCATATGGAGTATCACCACTATATTAAATGCGTATATTCAAACTCTATGCTCTTTTTGTAGCAATAATATCTTTGAGACCTAGGCGAGATTGTGGTAGATCGAGGAGAGAAATTGTACGTAACGAAGAAAAGGTTATGTCATATGTACCTCAACCTGAACCTGAGGAGCAACATGATCCTCCTCCTCCCCAATACCAGCAACCAGGCGTGGAAATACTTTAGCCTATGACTTCTGAGGCATGGACTGCCTTTATGGCGTATTGGAATGCTCAAGCTGCTGAAGCATTTGGATCAACTTCGAAGTTGTCTAAACTAATTAAGAAGGTTCGACAGTTAGGAAGTGTACCTTTTGAAGGTACTACAGATGCAGTAGAAGCCAATTGATGGTTTAGGAAGTTGGAAAGTGACCTGAATTATATGGAGCTGGAGGATAGGTATAAGTTAAAGGTGGTTGTTCGACTCTTAGAGGGTAGTGCAACGATTTGGTGGGCAAATATGGAAGCAAGAGCTTCAGAACAATTAACTTGGAATAACTTTATACAAGAATTCTGAGACCAGTGCTACAATCCTTTTCACTGTAATTAGAAGAAGTAGGAATTCCTCCGATTGAGATAGATGGATAAGACAGTGATAGAGTATGAGACTCAACTGAGAGAGTTAGTTGAGTTTATGCCAAAATTTGCCAATGAAGAGAGCTTATGTGCCAAGTTCAAGGAGAACTTAAATTTCAAAATACGTGAGAAGATGTCACTGTCAGGAAATCAGGCATATAAAGAAATAATTCAGATTACCCTTCGAGCTGAGAAGTTAGTAGGAGAGAGAAAGTCGAGGAGTCAGTTTCAGAAGAGGAGAGACTTGAATGTACAAGTGGGTTCTCCATCTAAGAAGAGTCGTAGTAGTGGTTCAACCAGTGGTGCCTCTGCTACAATCGTCACTAGTATTTCTTCACATTCTCCTCAAGGTCAAGGACCCTCAAAATTCAGATCATCAGTTCAGGGACATACTCAGGGCTCGAGACAGGATCAGAGCGTGGATAGGTGTATTCATTACAGACAATATCATATGGGAACATATCCTTTGTTATCAGTATGCTACCATTATGGGGAGACAGAACACATAAGGAGATTTTATCCCAAGCTAGGTAGAATGGAGACAGGTGGTCATACAAGTTGACATTACTCACACCACCAGCAATCACCAATTGAGCAAGTTGTGGCTACTGTTGATCGTAATCCTAGTTGGGGATGTGTGCCCATGTATAATATCTCTCCATCTATAGGATCTCATCCACTCCCTCTGAGTTATATGGCTAATCCGTAATCTTGGTTGGGATATTATCATATCAGTATAAGGCTAGCATGCTTTAACCTGGATATGTGGATTCTACCTATTCTATCTTGGACTATATGGCCAATCCACACTCCGAGGTCTATTGGATTCCACCCACTCCACATGAGTTGTATGGTTAATCCTCACCCATAAGTAGTCAATAATGTGGCACACAAATCATAAATCAATATCAATAGTCCAACAGGGCAAATCAATTAACTGGTAGCTCACATGGCCAAAAACATCATCTATGGCTTACAAGGTCAAAATAGTAAAATTAGCCTCCAACCTCATAATCGTAATATCATAATATCAAGCAAAAGCATTATAAGCCTCTGACCTCACATTAATGGCAATCAAGGATTCTTAAAAATCCTAATGCTATCATAAGCAAGGGGCCAACCCGGCTACCACACAACAACATACATCCAATGCCTCCTCATTTTAGTTATACATATACATATTCACATGCTATCATTTCTAGCATTATATTCATTCATAAGTAACAATAAACGAGGCGAAGGGAAAGGAATATGTCCATTCACAATACTGAGGTGGGAAAACACCCTCTGGGTATCCTCTTGTCTCGACTGTCATGTCTGGATACACATACAAATACAGATTCAATAATCTACCACAATATGCGTGCATAATATAATATATGCTCATGCTACTCTCGCACACACACTCTCTCTCTCTTTCTACCCTCTCTCTCTCTAACATACTGTTTTTACTGATTTCACTCTACCTATGAATATTTTTCATCGATTTCAATACCACTAGCTATCAAAACCCTCTAATTTAACAATACTGATGATAAATTAGAAAACTCTCAATTTTTAGGGTTTTGTGAATAGTAACCCTAGCTATGTATTCCTAGATCTACGTAAAATAATAACTAAATTAAAGAGATAGACTGAAGAACAAGTATACCTAAACTCATAGATGAGCTTAGAGTCCCTTTTTGGCTCGAATATATCTTTTTGGCTACTATTTATCATAACCCTTCCTTTGTAATTCCTCGTAATCTGACAAGTAAAACTCCGATCAAAGGAGGTTTATGTGTTATAGTATTGGTTCTGAGTTCATAGGAACCAAAATGGTGGAATTTGGTGGAGAAATGGCTGAGATCAGTTTTACATAGTTAAGAGAAACGATTTCTGTCAAAAATAAAGAAAGAGAAAGTGAAAATGAGAAATAGGGAAGACGATCCCATACTCGACGTAAATAGGCTGTGATATGCCCAAAGGTGTTGATACCTTTGGCTTTTCACTGTTTATCATGCCTACAACATATCGATACCTTTCTCAACGTATAGATACATTTCATCGCAAACAGACTTCATCTTTGTCATAAAGATGTCGATACCCTTGCCAAGGTATCAATACGTTTGATATTATTACTATTTATAATACTTTTTATCATATTCTAAATCGTTGGTCCAACATATGACAACCATCACAGACTTTCAGGGTGTATCCAATCACTCAAATATCCCCTGTAAGCCTGTAAGGCATTTATCAAGAACCTATTTCAAAAATCATTCACTAAACACTTCCAATATAATTACCACCAAACACCCAAACTTCAAATAAATTATGCAAGAGGACTCAAACACTTCAATTATAGTTGCACTCAGTAATTTATAAAATACTTATAAAAATATAAATCTATGGGATTCAGTCCATCCCAAAATATAATTCAACTATTTAATACATTTCTGTTTGTCATTCATAAAAGTCTTATAAATAAAAGAAAATGAAAAGTGGACACCAGTGGACTAAGGACTAAGCAGGGTAAGTCGACATAGCTTATACCTGAAGCTTTTAATCGATGAAGCTATCACCAGACCAAAAACGTAATCTCTCTCGTACCCTAAAACTAAAGAGTGAGGGGACTGATACACGGAAGTATACTCTGTGAATGAACAATAATAAACATAAATAAATAATCATCTATTGATACCGAATAAAGCGCATTTAAAATATCTTAAAGAGTTCTATAAAAACAACATTATTTCTTTTAGTTTAAAACTTCAAAATCATATAGTGAAAATCATTGGACTGGTTGCCTTTTTTAGAGATTGCCCTGGCCCTCGGCATCCCGAAACCAATGAATTTTATATGCAGATAAAACGTGCTATTTTATAAAAATGAATTTAAATACAAGAAATAAAATATGTAGAGGTTTTCAGAAAACATACCCACCACTGACATTCGCCTCGAGCAGCCACGGGGTGACATCCGTGACTAACTCGATGAGACTCACAGGTGGTCAATCACATCTCCCTCACAATATCACAATCATTATATAGCAGGACCACCTGTGCAGCCTCCACTCACCTAGGTGACCTCTCTCCCCAGTCATCCTTAGGCTACCATCTCAGCACTCACATGGGGTTCATATCCTAGTGAATTCTCTCTAGGCTACCATGTTGTAGCTATAGTAAATAATCTAACTCACAAGACCGTTATCACCAATGAATATATCAAATCTGGCCATTTGGCCAAACATCATATAATCATCATAAAACATGGCCCTTAGGCTTTTGTATCACATAACAAGCATAATCCTGGCCCTCCGACTATATCGTCATATAAAAGTCATGCGGTATACTAAAACATTTCAAATCCACTATAAGGCCATATGAAAACATATTAATAGAAGTATTTTCTCATAAATCACTATATTAGACAAATTCATTTGTTAAACATTCAGATCTCATTGAAATCATATAAGTAAGTTTCAAAATAAATGGCAAAAGTAGAAAATAATCCATTCACAGTTTACGGAGGATCTACACTTTATAATTTCCCTCGTTCCTTGACGTGTCACGCGGATACCTCACTCATGTATCGTCTCTTAAACATAAGTATTCAAATATATCAATATACGTTCCAATATACATATAAGTTCAAATGCGTGCAATACATGCTAACCTAGATTTCTTAAAGTCGGATAAAAACACGAAACCGTCCAAAACCCTTATTGTTCGAATAATTATCCAAATATAAGCAACATGGACACACATTACAGCTAAACTAATACATTTCGATTCATTTTCGAGAGTACGATAAATGGACCCCATATGCCTGTCGAAACAGTAACTCTGGTTATTGTTCATGATTACCCATTTTTTCTAAATTCTTATTTCTAACTTTCTACGACTTTTTCAACTCTATTACAACTCAAATAACGTTTAAAAACTAAAATACGAGCGATAAATCTATGAAAATTAATACGAATGTACAGTGAAACCCATACGATAAAAATTATTAAAACGAAAAATAGAATACACAGACAAGTTAGGAATGACGCTACGAACCTCGTGATAACATCGATTTACTCCGGTTTGGCCTCAAACTCAAAAAATCCCAAAATACAAGCCCAAAACCTAGCTCCTTTCTTCCGTTTCTGCGCTCCAAACGTCAAATCGAAGCTCATAGAGGGTGTAATGCATATAAAGTGGTGACAAATCAAGAAGAAATTGAAGAAATCATGAAAATGGTGTGTTGGACTTCAATGGTAGAGAAGAAAATGTGAAGGAGAAGAAGAGAAGAGAAGAAGAAGAAGAAACCATGAAAATGAAGGGGGATGACCTCTATTTATAGAAAAATGATGAAATTATCATTTTGCCCTGAAGTTTTCTTAAGGAGAAGCTTCTTGAGGTCCCTGCATTCACAACCTCAAAACTCTATCTTAACAAACTCAAATCCCCAGAATAAATATGAAACCATTTTGACATGTTAACGCTATATAACATGCGCAGTAAAAAGATAAAATTACAGTTATGCTCTTAGGTTATTGACACGGGGCTCACACTTTCAAAGTATCGATACGTTTGATACTATTACTATTTATAATACTTTCAAGGTATCGATATGTTTAGTCTATTATTGTTCATCATACTTTCAAGGTATCGATACCCTGGGTTTGGCTCTCTACTCTGAAAGGTGTCAATACCCTTCTCTAAAAGTATCGATACCTTTGCCTCTATTTCTTTATCTAAGGACTGTTACTTTAAATGGTCATAACTTTGGATCCCGATATTCGCTCGAAATTCATAATATATCAATGGAAAGCTCTCTCTGAGCTCTATAAAAATTACAAGAATTTTTTTTCAATTAGAGATGATTTTAGGATAAAAAATTTAATTCTTTCTCATAAACTACTATTCTATACCGCACACCTTCTCAAATATAACTTCAACTTATTATACCCTCTAACGCGTGATTTATACAAAATATCAAGTATAGAATCTCATAAGGGTTTCATAATAATACCCATAACCCTAAGGGATGGGTTTCACACCATTTATTAAAAATTTTAATCAAAATATTCATAATATTCATTCATCATATGAATAAATATTATTAGTTTTATAAAAGATATATGTAAAATATTTTTTATTCCATTAATAATATTTATTCATAGAATCTTGAACAAAATTTTAAACCATTTAAAATTCATTTAAAAGGCTTTTATTGAAAATATTTTTCAAATAATTTATTCATCATATGAATAATCATTTTAAAAACAATTTTCAAAATAATGTATTCATTTTATGAATAAAACATTAACTTACAAAAGCATGATTTTATTAATAATTCATTAATTATTAATATACATGTAACTATTACATGTGTTATTCGAGAAATTATATTTTAGAAATCATATTTCTCATTTGGAAAACTAGTTTTTTCATATATACTTGTGTTTCCAAAACTTTGTCTTACAAGTTTTATAGTATTTTGTATTTTGGTTTTGTTGTTTTAAGAATAATAATCCTTGTCACACAAGAATTATTTGTTTATGTATTGTTTGTGATCACTAGTCAAACTAGAAATCTTATTTGCTCGTTTAGAAATTGAATTGGGTAAACAACGCTAACTGGTCAAACTGAGCCAACCATTCACTGAACTGGTTAACCCTTGTGCTGACATGATTAACGTGTCACACTAATTTGAGTATTAGTACTAATTATTAATTTTGTTCACCAAATATAATTTGTGAATCAAAGCCTAATGTTTTGTTTCTATCTATTTACATTTCTACACATTTCAATATACATAAATCAACATATACATGTATTATATACATATTTAAGAACATGTGCAACTAACATATACATACACAACAAATATATATGCATATTTTTAAGTCAAATGTAAACTAGATACATAGATATATATCTTATATATATTTTCATGCATTTAATCAAGATTAAACACATTATCAAAACATACAAGCTTGGTTACATGTATTTAAACATTTTAAATACAAATTATTATATTTTCTATGCAATCAATATTTTTTTTTTTTAGAAATTGAAGCGGATGGGCAATCAATATTACATACAAGCAAAACATATAATATGCAATCAAATTGCATATTTGAATATTTTCATTTATCATATAAATAAAATATTCATTATTTAATTTATTTCACCGTTAAATAAATTAAATAACTTATATATATATATATATATATATATATATATATTAAACACACAAACATAATAAATATGATTATTCATTTATCACATAAATAAATAATCAATATTTATTTATGTGATAAATGAAATATTCAATATTTAATTTATTTATTAAATAAATAAATAAATCAAATAAATAATATATATACTTATATTTAATATTTAAATATTTATATATATATATATATATAAATACACAAACTAATGTTGGTAACTCTTTAAATACACATTTATTAATTATATAAAACACAAAATAATTTTGTATTTAAATATAATTAAAAAAAATTCGGGCAAAATCAATATGTTGTTTTTCTTAAAACACATTAAGAAATGATCAAAATTATTCAAAACGTGGGTTGGGACGTGTCGGAAGTCGGAAAACACGAAAAAGTGTCAAGAAAAAATTTTGTGGCAAAACTGAGGCAATGGGCACGGCAAGGGGGCGCAAACGGTGCGCGACGTGACCATCACACACGTGTGAGAGAGGGGGCCATGTGCCGATCCGCTAGTAGCCTAGCGCACGCGTGTGCTGCGCAAGTCTGGTAGAAAAAAACAGGGGCCTTGTGCCTTTGCATTCAAATTTTTTAAATTTTGTCCCTGCAAATTCAAATATTTTCAAATCAAAACTAAGGCTCAAAACACTTCCTCACACATCCAAAAATATGCCAAAAATACCCAAACACATCAACAACACCATTTGGCACACAAAAACACTTCACCAAGTCAAGTGTACATCAATGTGCACCCATTGCACATAATTGAGTTCCAAACTCAATTTTCTCCATTTTTGCCAACTCAACCATCATTCTTAAGATGTCATTAACCTATAACCTATCTTAGAAAGTCCATGAAAGTGGTGGAAACTATTTTCACACCATGAAAACCAAGATGGAAACAACCTTCCCCAAATGGCATCCATTTTGTGTATTCATCAAAACCACAAGCATATAGGCAACCAAACCATGAACCTAACATGCTCTGCTACCACTTGAAGGTTTTATGGCCTAAATCATGTATGAATGTAAGTTTTTCTCTCCAAAAGCCCTAAATTAAATTCATGGAAAATAAAGGTTTTCAAGATACCTAACCTTAGGGCTTATGTTGTTCACTTGGAGTGCTTTCAAAGTTAATGAAGATTAGAGCCAAAAGGATGGTTCTTGTTCATTTAACACTCATCCCCCTTCATTTATTCCCATGGTCGAACCTTGAGAGAGAGAGCCACCATTTTTGAAATAATTTTCAATTAATTAAAAGCAAAAATGAAAAATATCTTTATATATTTTCCTTCTCTTTTCATTTAATTAATATGTAGTTATCTAATAATATTATTATTAGTCCAAGAATTGTCCGTGGACCCTCCTCACGGCCAACGAGGAATGACTCAGCTGGTGAGGTGTAAAAATGATGTGGCTATTGTTGAACAGAGATTTTTCCATCGGAGAGCGACTGAAAATGTGGCTATTTTCGGTAAGGCTGCACCTCTTATGCCTACAACAACAACAAACACCTATGAAGTGACACTGGGAGGGGTTCTCGATGAAGAAACTCTGATACTTAAGTCAGAAATAATGTGGAGAAAAAAATAGACTTCTGACAAAAGCAATAGAGAGAAAATCGAAAATGGCTTGAAATGGGAGAAAAGTGTATAGAATATATACCCAAAGGCTATCAAACGAAAATAGTTAGAAACGATGATAATCAAGCTCCCTTTTTCTCTCTTCGATTCTATTAGTGTATAATTGAAGTGCTAACTTCCGGTGAGGTTCCAACCAAAATGTCCAAAATCCGAGAGAGAGCCCTCTCTCTGTTGAAGAAAGTTACCTTATATAGTGCCTCCCTCTTGAACAGTGGCTTGGCATCAGAGAATAGAAAGGATGTGACGTCTAATATGAGGCAGTGTGTAGTCGAATTTCATTAATGAAGCTGACACATCTACAAGAGTATAGGCCTAACACTGTCCCATCACCTGAAAAAATGGTCAAAGGATGGGACAGGTGTATTTAAGGGGCCAACTGTCAGCAACCATTCCCATTTTTGATCTGAAAGAGGAGGCATATGTCTGCTGATACTCTATGTAGGAATTCTATGAAAATTGGTTATTGAAAGATTTCGAGCTTAAGATGATTCCTTTGAGAAGCTATCCGGGTCTCTGGGGAGGAGACTTGTCTCAGTTGATGTTGTTGGATGCCTGAGGCGTGTTGTGGATGACCGCGCCATGCTTGAGAAGTAGCTTCAGTCTTTGTGGTGCCTGAGACGGTGAGAATCTTGTGACTCCATTAATTCTCCTAGGATGCTGATTACTTGGGACGAAACTCACTAGGGCCATGGAATCCCTGAAAAGAGGTATTCC
>JAVXUL010030358.1:0-11449 GCA_035590515.1 Trichilia minutiflora
ATTAGATAATTTAAATTTAAATTTACTAGATAATGTTATTTAAATATTAGATAATTTAATTATTAAATTATTTAATAATATTACTTTAATATTAGATTTAAATCATTTAAATTTAAAATTAAAATTAATAATTTAAATTTAAATGAATGTAAATTATTAAATTAAAATTTATATAAATTAATAAATAATATCATTAAATTATTAGATAATATTATTTAAATATTAGATATTTTAATTTTTTTTTAGAAACCTGGAAACTCCAACCGCCAGTCAAAATCTCGGGATTTATCACGGGACCCAGGCCCTCGACTACCCTTGGACAGCGTTACTGGGACAGGGTTCAGGCCTAAGTGGGAAGCGCCGGTGGTACCCTACGACAGACGATACCAAACGACTAGAGAAAACCGGGGTTGGCCTCCTAGGTGCTTCAACAGGGGTGACTTGGGGGGGAATTGAACTTGAGACCTTGATGTCCCAAGCCCAATCCCCACCACCAGGCCACCCCTGAGGGGGTTAAATAATTTTTCCGTTGCCGGAACTTATGTCAAAAGTGGACAATCCTCGGCGACATTGACGCCCGCACAGTCAGTCCTCGACGACATTGACGCACAGTCCTCGGCGACATTGACAATTATTAATAATTAGTAATATTATCTAATAATTACCTAATATTTATAATATTTTAAAAAATAATATTTAATTATCTAATATTAGATACTTTAATTATTAAATTATTAAAATAATATTATCTGATAATTAGTAATTAAGTTATTTAACAATTAAATTATCTAATAATTTCTATTTTAAAAAGTTGTTAAATTAATTTAATTTAATTCTTCATTAATTTATTACACAAGTTTTCGATGCCTTACTCAAAACCAATTTAAAATTAATTAAAAATTTTAAATTTAATATTATCTAATAATAAATTAAAATTAATTTATGATTAATACCTAACTCAAAAGTGTTTTTAGAGCATGGAGCTTTCCTTACTCAAAATTCATTTTCCTACGTGTTTGAAACTTATAAATTTAATCAAAAAATCGACAACACGTAAATAGTACGTTAGATTTTATAATTTAATTTAAAACTTGTTGAAATGAGAATATGAATGAAAAATTGAATTTAAGATAAAATCTAAAAGGATACAAACACGAGTAAACAGTTAGTTTCGACGAAGAAGTCCTTGTTCAAAACTGGAGTTTGATCCAAATTTAAAAAAAAAAAAACAATTTGGTCCAAAATTTATTTGTTTGATTTACTTTAAAAATTATTTTTTAAGCTGGTCAGTTTTGTAAAACAAAAACAAATTTAAAATGTGATTATTTTCGTAAATTTTCCTTTAGTATAAGACGTGTGTTTTCAAATATCTTTCTAAGTTTTTCTTTTAATTATCACACACAGAAAAAGTTTGAAGAAAAGCTCACTTGTCTCCTTTTTACTTTCTGTTTAGTGGAGAGCCCTTTGCCAGGCCTGGGCCCAACTGTTATATTTATATATATATATAATCTATCATATATATCCTTATATTTCGAGCCCAATTTCTGGTATCCTTAGCTCAGCCCTAATATATATCTTTTAATCACAAAAGTGTCTCTGGATGTATAAATGAAGGCTTGTTTTAAATTATTTTAAAAAAATTATTTTATCTTATAAATTAAAAATTGAATTAAAATTTATTTGATTTAATTTTTAAAAAATAATTTTTATCTAAAAAAAATTAAAAGTAAGAGAGGAATTACTTTTTTTTGATACGGTTAGTATTTATTAAATTTTTATAATAAATTATTTGAATTATATCCTCATTTAATTTATTAAATTCTAAAAAAATCCTAATATAAATATTAAAATTATATTGAATCATAATGATTTGAAATTATTTCAAATTTTATCTTTTAATTAAAGTTTGTATTCTATTCAAAACTATTATTGTATAAAATATTAATAATTTAGTTTTAATTATATATATTAGCAATATAATTAGTAAGTATTAATTTTTTTAAATTAATATAAAAATTAAAAAATAAATTAATATATATAATATTTCATATCTAAGGGTAATTAAGTAAGAATATCATAAATTTACAAAAAATTAAAATTAAATCAAGTATTCTTTTAGTGAAAAAGTTACTTTTTCTAAGATAAAATCAAGTAATTTTATGTATAATATAACTTTTTAAAAAAATAAAAAGCTATAAGTTATAGGTAATCTCAAGCAAACACGAAGTAGGCCCCTTTTTTCTTTATTATGCTATTTCTTTTCTTTTCTTTTTTTTTTTAATAATTTTGATTTTTTTTTTATATTTATCCATTTCTTTTTTGGAGGGGTTTATTTAAGGTTTGTTATTTGATAGTCATTAACTTCTCAAAAAAAATATAATACTATAAATTTTTTGTATGATTAACTTGAAATAAGTTAACTAAATTAGTTTTATAACCCCTAGGGCTTAGTTTGATGGTAAGGACTTGAACCTGTAAGGGGTCTCAGGTTCAAACTCCAGGGGTGTCAACCTGTTAAAGCGTCAAAAGTATCAGGTAGTGGATTTTATCTGAATTGTTCCTTTGGACATAACGGCAGACCAGTTCGACTGATATCTGTCCCCGGTTCGGTGGATTAGGATTTCTTACATATACAAAAAAAAAAAAAATTTATATGATTAATTTGCAGTAAATTTTTTATTTGATAAAGATTAAATTTAAAGTAATAAAAAATATAATGATATAAAATTTTTGTATGATTAAATTGTAATAAGTTTAACTAAATTAGTTTTTATATAATATCATTATTTACATTAAATTAAATATTTAATTAAACCTAGTCTATTATAATTTATAAATTCCTAGGTCCATCCTTAAATTTTTTGTTGAGTAATATTAACTTGTAAAATTACTTAAATACCCTCATTATCTACACTTTTAAAAATTTAATGATGCTTAAATGAGAAATAATCTGACAAATTAAACCAAAAAAAGGAATTAACGAATTTAGCATAAATTAACTTTTGGTCAATTGGCTTAAACAAATCTCTATGACTTGACAAATGATCATTCTTCCTCCATACTTAAAAAAATTGAAAAAAAAAATAATGAAGTTTCTATCATCTCTCTAATTATAAACAAGGATAATAGATAATGGGGTAAGTGGTTTTCATAAAATAAATAAATAAAAATAATTATGGTATAAAAAAAAAAATAAATAAATAAATGTGGGTGGTTTTGTCCTCTTTATAGTATAAGGAAGCTACAACTATGTCTTACTTTGAAAAATCAAAATTATAGATTTACACATATACCCTTCTTATTAACTAAATGATCAATTATAATGTTAAAGAAAATAAATGAGCTTGTACTTAAATTTTCTCTTTACATGATAATTTTTCAAACTTTAGAGAGGTTTTTAAAAATAACCTTAGAAGATATAACTAGAGCTGTAAATTATCATTTCTTATTGATTTGTCTTGAAAAAATTTAAATTCTATTGAATTTTTTAAATAATAATAATAATAATAATAATAATAATAATAATAATAATAAATTGATTATCATTTATGAAGTGCGATGCTAATTTTGAGCATTTTCTATTTTTAAATTTTAATTCTTTTATTTTTTTTTAAAATGGTCCAAACATTATTCAATTTAATTATTATTGTATAAAAATTTTAACTAATTTCTTGTGTTTCCTGTATAGATAAATAGATTTAGTATATTTAAAATATGAGACTAACACAAGATTAGGTAAATTCCTCGCCATGTTAATTATTATATTTTGAATGTGAGCTCCGTGTTTAGATCTTAAGGGCATAATGATAATTTTATATTTTTACTATTTATGCATTCGTATCCATCCTGTACATCGTGTGTGTGTGAGTATAACTTCGTAACTTAATTCGAGAATTTGATTGGTTAAGATAGAGTTTTACGGTCGTAAATGCAGGGACCTCAACGTAATTATTTTGAATGGGACCCCAATGATATTTTTTAAATTTGAGGAGGATTCAAGTGAGATTTTGAATTTTGACAGGTTCGGTCGATCGAATAGCCTGGTTCGTTCGACCGACAATTTGAAGACTCCTTGAAAATTTTGTGGTATTATATTCGCTCGAACGAATAGGGGGATTCCTTCGATCAAATTGGATTTCGTTTGATCGTAGGAGTCATTCATTTAGTCGAAGTGCTGGTTCGTTAAAACAAATGAGGATTCGTTCGACCAGAAAACTTGAAGTTCCTTAACTTTAAGGGACCTCGAAGGATTTGTTCGAATGAACCCTTGTTCGTTCGATCAAAGGGGATAGTTTATTCGAACAAACTTTGATTTCTTTCGATCGAATTGACTCAAAATAACAATTTTGCCCTCTTTTAAAAGCTTCTCCTTAAGAAAACTTAAGGACAAACTAGTAATTTAATTATTTTTCTATAAATAGGGGCTCAGACCCTAGATTTCACGGGTTTTCTTCTTTTCTTCTTCCTTTTCTCTTCTCTTCCTCTTCCTCACGTTCTCTCCTCTACTCATCTTAGCCATCACTCGATTTCCTGCCACATTTTAGCCTGGGAGAGATCACTTGGAGGTGGTCCCTTAGGTGAGTACGGTATTTGATAGTCTAGGGTCGGTTTGATAGAGAGGTTATCTAGGTAAGTGCGGGAGACTTCATAGGTAAGGGTTGTTATATGGTAATACATTATTGTGGTGGAGATGTGATGTGACCACCTGTGAGTCTCATCGAGGATAGTCATGGAAGTCACCACGTGACTATCTGAGGCAGCATCGGTGGTGGACTTATTTTTTGAAGAACTATATATATTTTACTCCTTGCATCTAAAATCAATTTTTATTAAAAACTGCATGATTTTTATTTGCATATAAAATCCATTAACGGTCTTGGGATGCCTAGGGCCAGGGTAATCACTGAGAAAGACAGCTAGCTCAATGACTTTTAATATGTGATTTGAGCTTTTCAAACTAAAACATTTTCTTTGAATTAAAATATTTTATTTTATGTTTGAGATGCGTTTTCTTATATATTGGTTAAATAACATGAATATATATATTTATATATGTTTACAGTTCACTCACTGAGTATACTCCTATATACTCACCTCTCTCACTTTCCAATTTCAGGATAAATTAGGGAATACGCGCTTGGGTTAGATGGTGATCATTTCAGGTGTTAGAAATATTAGATATATGCTATACCGACTCACCCTACATGGTTCACAGTCCACTTGAGTCGTGTCATTTTAGTAGACTTTTATTTATGCGATAACTGGATATTTGGACAAATGTAAACCATATTATCTTTGTTTTACTTTATTTGATTGACTACACTTTTTAAATGATCTGATGAATGATTTTAAAAATGATTTGTACATTTAGAAGTGTTTGTGGATTGTTTTGAAATGATTCGAAGTTTGGGTGGTTGGTTGGATTTGTTATTGGAAGTATTATGTCAAAAGTATTGAAATAGGTTTTGTAAATGCTTTATAGACTGACAGGATGTATTCTGTGAGATTGAATATATCTGAAAGTCTGTGGCAGTTGTCTCGTGTGAGACCTATGGGTTGGGGTATGACATTGAAAGTAAAATTATGTTAAGTTAAGACACACACACACACACACACACACAAAATAAAAAAAATCTAAGAATGTGAGCCATTAATTTAGAAAAATTAATGCGCTTACAAGCAAACTTGAAAGGGAATTAATAAAAATTGACTATTGTTTAACGTTTCTAATAAAAAATAATTACTGTTTAAAATTTCAGTCAAATATAACCAACTTGAATATTTATAGACGAAAATACTCTTTTGTTATTCCTTTGTAATTCATTTAAATGGACATAATGAGTCAGTAAAAAAATTTTGCTTTCGTTCAAAATTTCGAGAAATACACAACAAATATCTCATCCATTTAAGGTTTGTCTATAACTTAACTTTTGTTTTTTAATGATATATTATATATCGAGTGATATTTGATTGAATTTGGTACGTTTTGATTGAATCTGTTAAACAAGTAAGAAAAAATTGATGGAAAAACACTTCCTAGCATATAGCACGTTAGGAAATGTACTGCTAGGAAGTGTATTAAGTACACTTCTTAGCGTATAGCGCGCTAGGAAGTGAACTTCTTATAAAAATTTTTATTAAATTTTTATTTTTAAATATTAAATTTGAGTGATCCTAAATATAATAAAAATAATAATATATAGGATGAATGAATTTAATTATTTATTGAATGTTAAACTATAACTTAACATTTTATATTTAATTTGTTAGATAGAATTTAATTATTTATTGAATTAAAAAATTATTTTAATAATGAATTAATTTGTATTTAATAAAAATTTAGTTGATATTATTAAATACAATAATCAGTATTACTGGATATTACTTTAATGTGATAAGTTCACTTTTTTTATTTTGTTTATATCATTTTTTATTATTTTAAAAATATTTATTTAATGTTGTTATGTATTTGATTTCAATTATGACTGAAAACATTGATAATCATCACTCGATATAAAAGTTCATGGGAACCCACATCGAATGCCGGTGAGGTATATAATGACGGATTGATAATGCCTTGTGTAGATCAAAATATCAGTTAGGAATAATTCCTGCAAATGTTATATGAGAGGTATAGAATTAACCCTGTTGAGTTCAGAATCATTACGAGAGCTATATTTACAAAAAGTATACAAACAATTGTGGCACCTGAGACTACGACAGATATCAATGATGAATTTAGCTTTTGAGCTTTTATAAGTGCTAATAATCTTACTTATGTCACAAGTGTGAAGGGTTACTGTTCGTTGCTTGTCACTATTAAACGTATTGATGATACAGTTCAGGAAATTCTTGTACCTCCTTTTAGGTCCTCTAGTGAAAGTAATACTCTGAGAGATATGATGCATGCAGAGTTTCCACAATATTATTCATCACCTATACCAAATGAAGAGCCCCAATTTGTTGAGAATTATGATCATCATTATCATCAACAACAACAACCAAACCAACAGCAAGAATACCCTGGTTTTGAGGCTGATTTAGGTGGCAACAATATTTATCATGAAGGCAGAAATGAAACATAAAATATTGATGTAATTCAGGGTTGTAGTGATATTCAAATAACTCTAGCATCTTCATCATATCAGTGCATCAGATCTTTGCCTCCTATTCTACCAACTATAATGATGTTGAATGATACTTCATCGAGTGTAAAATCATATGATGTGTGTGTTGGGTAGATTTTTAGCATGAAATAGGATCTCCATGATAAATTAGGTATTATGGCCTTGAAAAATCACTTTGAAATAAAGGTTTGTAAATCAACTACAGATCATTTTGAGGCAAAATGTAGGGGCAATAGTTCTAAATGATGAATCCGTGCAACAAAACCCAAAAATGATGAATATTTTTGAGTTACCGGAATGTATACGGTGTATACTTGTCAAAGTGAGCAATTACCAAAAAGCCATTGACAACCAAGCTCAAGAATAATTGGTCATCTAATTAAAGATAAGTTGCTGATACTAATAGGATTTATACTCTAACAAATATTCATGATGATATTCAGAGAGAATATAGAATATGTTTATCGTATTAGAAGACATAGCATAGCAAAGAAGAAGCATTAAAGCTAGTGGCTGGAGATCCAACTTTGTCATACAAACACTTTCCCTTTATTGTCATGTTTTAGAGGATAAAAATCTGGGGACAATAACTGCTGTTGAAAAGGATGATGAAGATAATTTTTTTGTATTTTTTTATGGCTTTGGGTTCTTACATTTAAGGATTTTGAAATCATATCAAACCTGTGATTACTGTTGATGGTACCTTTTCGAAGGATAAATATCGGAGAACCATATTTTTAGCAGCAGCTTTTGATGGTAATGATCAAATATTTTTGGTTGCATTTGCTATAGTTGATTTAGAAAATGATGCTTGGTGGGAATGATTTTTTATGAAGCTTTGTGATATAGTATATCCAATAGAAGATTTAGTATTCATCTTTGATCGACACAATAGCAAAGAAAGAGGAATCATTACAGTGGTTCCTAATGCATTTCATGGTTTTTGTACTTACCATATATCCGAGAACATCAAATCAAAGTATAAGATGGGTTCAAAAAAGACTGACACCTTTATTCAAGCACATTTTCTAGCTGCCAAAGCGTATCTAATAAATGAGTTTCATGAATATATAGGTAGTTTGAGGTCGATGCACCCGAAAGTTGCCAATTATTTAGAGAATGGGATTGGGGTAAATAAATGGACAAGATCACAATCTCCAACTTGTCGTTGTGATATGATGATCATAAACATCATGGAAAGTATTAATGCATTCCCCGTGCCTAGATTCGAAGGGGTTATTGATAATTTTATATTTTTACTGTACATATAATTATACTCGTATTGTATATAGTTAACACGCCATCGCGACTGTGTATTTGCTTCAGGGATCTGAGTTAGTTAAGATAGAGTTTTGGGACAGTAAACGCAGGAACCTCAACGTAATTAAAAGTTAGTTTTATTTTGAGTGGGACTCCAATGATATTTTTTAGTTTAGGAAGGATTCAAGTGAGATTTTTCATTTTGGTGGCTTTAATCGATCGGTTATTTATTCGACCAATAATTTGAGAACTCTCTGGAAAATTTGCTGCCAAAGATTCGTTCGAACTAATAGGGTGATTCGTTCGATCGAATTGGACTTCATTTGAACTAGCTAGGATTCATTCGATTGAAGTGGTCAAATCGTTCGAACGAGTTGGGATTTATTTGAATGACGAAATGGAAGTCCCTTGACTTTTTGAAGTGTCGAAGGATTCATTTGAACGACCCTTGATTCCTTCGACCAAAGTAGGTAGTTTGTTCGAATAAACTCTTATTCGCTCGATCGAACAACTTTCAAATAACTATTTTTGCCCTCTTCTAGAAGCTTCTCTTTTACATTTCTTAAGGGCAAAATGGTAACTTCACCATTTTTTTATAAATAGGGGCTTGAACCCCCATTCTCCCACGTTTCTTCTTCTTTTCCTCTTCCTCCTCTCTTCTCTCCCTCTCTCTCTCACGTTTCTTCATCTATTTTCCCTAGCCAACACCCATAACTTGCTGCATTTTTGATCTCTCACCATCCTTCAACCATATTTTTCATTTCTAACTCCCTACGAGCATCAATTTGTTGCAAGGAAATTGCAAAGGAAGCAAGCTAGGGTTTCGGGCTCAATTGGAGTTTTTCGACTTTGGAGCAAAATTAAAGCAAACCAACGATTCTATGAGGTTATTAGCACCATTTCTAGTACGTTTGTAGCTTTCATTTCGTGTTTTATCAGTTTTTGGGTTTGAGTTTTACTGTTCATCCAAAGGGTTTTCATCATTTTATCATATACATTTAGGTTTTTATGAGTTAGTTAGGTCGTAGTGAGGTTAGGTAAATGATAGGTAGCTAAAAATGAGAATTTAAAATTTTTGGATAGGTGTGAATAGTAATTAGATTACTGTTCTAATAGGTTGGTAGGGTCCACTTGTCAAAATCATAAAATCGAGTTAAAATATGCTAGTTTAGCTGTAATGTGGGTTCGTAGTGGTAGAAAATTTATAATTTGATGAATATCGAGGATTTAGTCGATTTCGTGTATTAATCAATTGTAGAAACCCAAGCTAGCATGCATTGCACGCATATGATTCTTATTCGTAGTTTAGAATTGTATATTGATATGTTTTGAATATATGTGTTTAGGTGATGATACGCAAGCAAGGAAATAGCATGAGGTATCAAGAAATTAGGAAAATTAAGGATTGTATACCCTCCCTAAGTTGTGAGTAAAATTTTTTTTTCTTTACACTTAAACGATATGTATTTGTGTTATGAATAATTATTTTTGTTACTCCTGTTTATACAAAGATGTGTATTTATGATTTTATATGGTTTTGAAATGAGATATGATTGGCATGATTGACTTGAATAACTTGATGTATATGTTTTATGTGAATGATGGCTGGTGGCCAAATTATGAAATGATTATAACTTATTGAGGATTATTTGGATATTGTGATATATGTTGGTGATAATAATCATGATGAAAGCCAGGTTTATTGACTATAGCCACAGGGTGTGGTAGCCTAGGGTCGACCTGATTGAGAGGTTGTCTAAGTGAGTGGAGACTTCACAGGTGGGGGTGGTGTATAGTGTTATATTATTGTGTGAAGATGTGATTTGACGACCTGTGAGTATCATCGTGTTAGTTACGGATGTCACCACATGGCTAACTCGAAGTGAAAGTCAGTAGTAGGCCTATTTTCTAAGAAACCAAGCATATTTTACTCTTTACATTTAAAATAAAATTTTTATAAATCATCATTGCTTTTTTCTGCATACAAAATCCACTAATGATCTCAGGATGCCCAGGGCTAGGGTAATCATCGAAAAAGGAAGCCAACCCAATAACCTTTCTCATAAGTTTTATGTTTTTGAACTAAATCAATTAATTTTGATTTAATCGCTTTTAAGATGGTTTTCAAGTAATGATTTTATATTTTAAAAATATGTTTATTTATTATATTATTCCAGTTCAGTCACTGAGTATACTCTCGTATACTCATTCCCCTTCACCTTCCAGTTTTCAGATTTAGAATCTAGTTGAGTGCGTTTCGTTAGTGGTGATCCTCCTCGGATTAAAAATGCATCAGGTATACATATAATTTGACTCACCTAGCTTAGATTTGGTCCACTGGATGTGTACTTGTTAGAAAACTATTTTGTTATTTACTTATTTTCTATAGATTGTAAACAGATTTGTAAACCATCGTAACTTCTATTTCCATTCATTTGACTTTGTAAGTGAATACTTAAACAAATGATTTATGAAATATTTTGAATAAATAGAAGTGTTTGTGGCTTTTGTTATATTTTAAAGAAGTCTGGGTGTCAGGATGTAAATGTTCAGAAGTGTTTACTTTATATATGATTTAGAAACAGGTTTTTAAAGGCCTTACAGGTTCTTAGGGTGTATTCTAGGTGATTACAAATCTTGGAAGTCTGTGGCAATTATCACGTGTAGGACCCATGGGTTGGGGCGTGACTCAAAAGATCTGTGTTACAAAGATGGTTTTATGAACACAGAAAGATGACAGTTTCAAAAGAGGGATATCTGACTGAAGCGATATAAAAGAAAATTGATGATCAACTTGAATTATCTCGTATAATGTATATATATCCCATATCACGTTGGAAGTTTGAAGTGAAAGAGCACAACAAGGTTGACATTATTGATATATGAGCAAAGAGATGCAGTTGTAGAATGTTTGATTTGCAATAACTTTCGTGAGCCCATACTCTTGCTATCGTATCATTCTTTATGTTCTAAATTTTATACCACCGAAGTATTGTTAGCAGCTTATGCAGAGCCTATTCAACCTATTAGGGACGAGATTGATTAGGTGATTCCTTCAGAAT
>JAVXUL010030389.1:0-26541 GCA_035590515.1 Trichilia minutiflora
AGATATGAACTTTCCTGTCTAGGACACATTAATTCTAAATCTGATAATGGAATACATTGACCTCTAATGTTCAACTTCTTGACAGCAGATTTGTAAATTAAATATTCATAATTTCTGAGGTAAGGTTATGATGATATTAAATGTTACATTATGCGTGCTTCAAGCTATGTATTTTGACATCAATGAGAATATGATTAGAGTGAATGAATATAACTTACCTTTAACTCATTTGATGCCGTGTGATGTGTATTCAATAACTGCTGTGGTACCTCTGTTAGTAAAGATTTAGGGATTCTTCTTTCTTCTTTATTCATCTAAATTCGTCTAAATTAGATATGAACTTTCCTGTCTAGGACACATTAATTCTAAATCTGATAATGGAATACATTGACCTCTAATGTTCAACTTGTTGACAGCAGATTTGTAAATTAAATATTCATAATTTCTGAGGTAAGGTTATGATGATATTAAATGTTAAATTATGCGTGCTTCAAGCTATGTATTTTGTCATCAATGAGAATATGATTAGAGTTAATGAATATAACTTACCTTTAACTCATTTGATGCCGCGTGATATGTATTCAATAACTGCTGTGGTACCTCTGTTAGTAAAGATTTAAGGATTCTTCCTTCTTCTTTCTTCATCTAAATTAGGTAGGAGTTCTGTGTTAATTGTCATATCTGGGATTGTTCCTTTTGTCCTGAATTTTCCAAGTCCTATAGGTCCTATACTTTTACTTTGGACAGCTGACTAGTTTCAATTGTATAGATTTTTCTTTAGTGATCTCTAGAGGCTTTCTGTTGGATTACTTGTTCACATCTTTATACATCCCTTTTTGTATATAAATTTCTGTTTCCTATTGAAAAAAAACTTATAGAGTGCTATAGTTTCAAGTTCTAAGTTATTTGTTGCCATTGTGGTGTTTCTTTTCATATGAAAACACTGTTTGTAATTTAGTGCAAGGACATTATTTCTTTTCCTTTCCTTTGCTCTTTTGTGTCCAATAAATTCTTCTAAAGAATGCTTACTTGGAGCATGCTGGAGAAGTCCCAAAGAGGCAGCAAAGCAGAAAAAAAAAAAAAAGAGCTGACGACTAAAGTTCTAACATCTAGTGATCTTGGAAGAGAAATACTAGTCAAGAAGGGATAGATGGCTACAGAAATGATGGTCTCAGGGAGCAAGCTTAAATTTTGTGTACTTGAAGCTCTGTGAGTTAGAAGCCACATGTGATTTGACTCTGATGCTACCTTTTCACGTCTTTATGACAAATAATGAGATATAGTGGTCAGGATGCACCCAAGGCGTGTAGCCGGGTGGTTCCATCTTGTAAGAGACGGCTGCTTTGCGCCTGTCTTGGGTTCGATCCACCGGGAGTGCATTCTTTGTAAGAGTCTGGTACAGTCATAAGTTTTACCTGAACTGCCCCTCCCACGTGACGGCTGCCTCGCGCCTGTCTGGGGTTCGGTAGATTAGGATTGCCCACGTAAACAAAAAAAAAAAAAAAATAGTGGTCAGGATTTGATATTTGTGTGTATCATGATTATCTGAGCTGACAAAGGGAACTATGAAATTTGAACCGTGAGAAAAGGTTTATTTACGTAGTTTGCTGTTTTTTACTTCAGGATTTATAACTTTTTATTCTTTGAGTCCCCTTCTAATCGTGTATTATATTGTTTGTGTTTCATGTCACAGTTGAGTTGTTTGAACAAGGACAAATGTGTCTCCATTCAAATTCCCTTTAATACAGAAACCTTGGTTTGTTCTGCTCTCATGCTTTCATGTTTATCGGGAAAAGGTTATCGATTTTGTTAATCATTTTTCTGATTGTTTCTGATGCAGCAGGTGCACATTACTATTTCTGCAGAAGAAATTGGGGCTAAGGACAAATCTCCTTACAACTCATACACTTGTAGTGATATTTTTTCCTCATCGTTATCTCGTATTATTCGGTAATATATTTTGTGACTCTTAAATCCAATGCTTTCTTCACTTCTGCCTTTGTAATGATCATCTTTCCATTCTTTGCAGCTGTATAGCTTGCTTGTTGTTTATATTGAACTTAATTTTTCTTAGTCGTGGAAAGATGGATTGATGTTTTTCATTTGCATGATTTGGGTTTTTGTGTATTTGATAGACTGTGTTCAACTTTCTCTCTCTTTGTGTCTGTATTGAATGTCTATCTATCTGTAGTTTGCTCTCAAACTCCCAGCAATTTATAAAAAAGCTCTTCATGTGAGTTTTTATGGTGTTGAGCTTCTGATTCTTAAACCCAAACTGATTACAGCTCTTCTCTCTGGTGGGCAATGAGAAGCCAGTGACTCGGTCGACTATTCTTATTGTTTGATGCTTGAATGTTTTCCATGCTGGATTAGTAAAAGCAAAATGGGTTAGATTAAAAATATTTCCTGTTTGTATTTTTGCATTTTTAGGTTGAGAGCTGGAAATGTTGTCTTCAACTATAGATATTACAGCAACAAATTGCAGAGAACTGAAGGTGTGTAGATTTTTGCTTAGATTTCATTTTGCCTCTTTTATTTTTCTGCCTAATTTCTTTATTTTCATTTCTTTTAATATTTTTATTGGTACTTATTTTTTAATCTGATTTGACTTTGAATATGTAAATCTACTCTAATTTTTGTAGGCACGTACAATTTTCTGTTAAATTACATCTGTTTAATAATAGTAGTACATTTTTTTTTGAAGAGAGATTTCAGGCCTGTTGGTGCCCTGGCCTTGATTATTGCTTTATAACTGCACTGAGTTATCTGATTATTGCTTTCACATGTGTTGCAAAAAACACAACTGTGCAATGGAACATAACAGATTTTTTTTTTTTTTTTTTGTGTGTGTTTTGCTTTCATGTTCTCAATGTTGGAATACTTGGTCAAGCTGGATTCACATTAATCTAATGTAAATATTTGTGTTTCAAACTGTCTAGTTCCTGTTTAGTGAATGCGATAGATAGTGGTGCCTATTAGTTACTGACTTGTGTCTGGTCCTGAAAAACTCCAAAACTTTAACTCTAATTTATTTCCTTCCTAACTAATGAATACATATGAATTTCTTCTCTTCATGGTGTAGACCTGATTAATCCTTTGACTTGCAGTTACTGAAGACTTCTCTTGTCCATTCTGTTTAGTGAAATGTGCAAGCTTTAAGGTTGAACCTTTGCCTGAATGATTTACTTTGGTCAATTTTGGTTAAATGTAATTGACCTTCTCATATCTAAACCTGTGCTTGATTAACTTCTTCAAGTTTTTGTAGGGTCTTAGATACCACCTCCCTTCATCACATGATCTCTTCAACTTTGAATTTTGGGTTGGTAAACGTCAAGAATCTATAGATTGATTTTGATTATATTGATTATTTTAATTGTAACTACTAACTTGACGGATATTTTTATAGGTAACTGAAGAATATCAGGCTGTGAATGTCTCTGTGAAAACTGATATTGGGAGATCTGAGGTTGGTACACATTTTCTTCCTGGAAAGTATGTGGTACTTCATTAACGTTGACTTGCAATTATTTCTGTGGAAAGTAAAGGAGCTTGTAGTCCCAAAGTTGCATGAGGATTTGATATATTTTGGTCCAGTTTTATTGCTGTTATAGTCTGTATCTTCCTTTTTTATGCTTGTCGATATGTTGGTTAGATCCCTTTATTTTATTTAATTTGTTAGATTATGTTTGAGTAGCTGCTAGTAATAATATTACAATATGTCCTGGATTACACTCAAGCTTACTTATTCTACACATCTAGGTGAAGTTTTCATATTAGAATTAGTCTGTGTATTAAAATATTCGATAGTGGGTTTCAAATTTTGTCTTGATTGTAAGAATTAGCATGATGATTAAACTTAAGCTTATCGAAACTTTTATTTATGCGCCAATTTGTTACATTCAGCTTGTTGCAGATGGTGTTGACCCGAAGCAGCAAACATTCGTCTTCTGGTAAATCATCTAATCTACCCTTCTTTTTGTAGTTTGTTTCTTTGGAGTTATACTGGCATTATGTGGTCCTTATTTGTAATATGAATGTCATGAACTGAAAACTGATGAGCTCCTTTTTGTTTTTTACAGCTCAAAGCAGCGAAGGCACAGGAGATTGAAGAACCTAGTCCAAAACTCAAAGCGTGTACAACCACTTGTATTAGAGTCAAACTTCCCTCCAGGAGTCTGTCAGCTTCTTGACAAGGCTGACGGTGCGTATTTTGTGATGGACATCGACTTTCTAATAAAGTTATTGGTTCATGTATTGCTTCTAGAATTGCATTTTCGTTTATTGTCTTGGTTTATGTGAATTTTACATAGAAATCAGAAAAAGTGACAAAGTACTCATCTAAATGATAAATGGAAATGGAACAAAAGTGGTGGAAAGTATGCAATAGTGAGAATAATTACTTATATCTTACTTGTAGGACAACATTCTTAAAGAAATCCTGTTAATGAGACCTCTCCCATGAGACCCCATGAAAGAAGTGATATATTTGTTGCCTGCCACTTCATGTTTTCCACATCCATCTCTTCCATAATGTGCAATATTTCAAACATCTTTTCTCCTTGAAAGAAGTATTTCAAACATCTTTTCTCTATTGCCAAATCTGTGGCTTCTGACAGCAAAAAGGTGATTGTGAAGAAATAAAAGAAAAAAATCTGAGGGAAAAGCATCAAAAAGCGACCTATGGATAAATGTACTATAGTGAAGTTTGCAGCGAATGAATGGATAGTCTGCCACCTGTAGAGCTTGTATGTTAGCTCTGTAATAATCCAAATCTGATCCTCTGTGAGAAGTCTATTTTTGGTGGGATATGTGACCATTAAATTTCAAATGAAGGTTAAATATGCTGGGGATAACCTAAGCATACACACATTGTGAAAACCAGTTAATCAGTTATCGCTTTTCCTTGCTTGCATGTAATGTAGTAGTAACGTAGTAGTCATTTTAAGATGGTCAATGAAGTCAGTAATTTCCTAAGTGTCTCATGTATGTTCCAGAACAGGATGACCAGGTTGGGATCTGAGTTCTCTATTTGGTGAAAAATATATATATATACACACACAAGTATGCTATACACCTGGACGAATGCTATTTCGAAATGAATTTTGTTTATATCATTCTATTGAAATCTTGCTTGCTTTCTCATTCCGATATTTTCCCTTGCTGAGGCCTTAAAATAAATTGCCTTATCTCCGTCCTAATCATGAGATCATTGCACATTGCGGCTGAACGCCTGAACCTTGGGTGATATTAATATTCAGTTCTCTCAATTATTCATTTTCAATCACATGCTTGGTTTGTGCTATCAATAGTGAACAACTCAAGTGATGAGGCTTGAATTTAATCACAGGTGGGATTGATTTTCAGAGTGTTGGCATTGGCGTTGGAGAGTTTGCACAACATTTTCCTTCCAACTTTAATGTTGCAGGGAGTGCAGATGGAGCAGCACAGTCATATACTGATCCTGAATGCATTCAGTCAGTATCTGGAAACAATCTTGCCGCCCCCTCCATGCTACAATTCGAGAAGACAAGAAAGTTGTCTATTGAACGTTCTGATCCCAGAAAGTAAGTGGTCTTATTTATTTATTTATTTTTTGCTTAATCTTCTATTGTTCCGAGTCGGTTTTTGGAGTTTCCACTTGTTTAGGGTACTACATTTAAATGTTTGACCTTTAAGTACTTGGTTGAAGTTGCTTTAACAGTATACATTAGCATACTGTTAAGTTTACAAAAGGTTGAATATAAATTTTGATTTAATTTAATTTAGATATGTTGTTTATTCAAGAATGAACATTGCTCTCTCCTGACAGTTTAAGATGCGATCACATTTTCATTTTAGTTCGTGATTACAATCCCCAAATCCTCTACATTTCTCAAAGCAAGAATATGGTATTGAGATTATGTTTTCCTTTCTTTTTTCAGCCGTACACTTCTTCAAAAGAGACAGTTCTTCCACTCACATAGAGCTCAGGTAACTGTATGGATTAGCATTTGATTGATATATATTTTTCTTGTGTTTTACTTCTTCCATTCTGCTAAATGGTTGGATATATCATGCTTTTCTGGAATTTTTGCTTTTCTTGAAATTGTTTGATAAATGGTTTTTTCTGTTCTCTGATCGAAGTATGTGATAAACGACAGCCACAATTAAATAATCATCCTGGGTAAAATCAGAGTTGTAGGAGATATCTTTTAAGTAATTTTGAGTATAATAATGTTATACCCCTAGTTTATAGGCTTGATATTTTCTTCCAAAAAGTAAAGCGTAAAGAATGCAGAGTAGTGATTAATGCAATGAAAATGTTGACTCTAGTTCTATTGCTATCAAAGCGTCACAGAATGATTGAGGGAAATCACAGTGCTTTGAGATGTTGTGAATAATGGTCAATTTCTTACTAAAACGATTTTTGATGTCAACTGTGTGTATATTATGTCCAAGTTCATAGACTTGTATATCAATTCTGGTTATCTCCTATTTGCAAGCACATAGGTTTGTTGATATCAACTCTGGGTATATCCTCTTTGCAAGCTCTTTGTTTGCCAATGATTGCCTGGTCCGCAACGCTAGTTGGTTAATTAATTAATAATTCCATGCTTCAGTAACAACTACCAATAATTGGCTTTTACTTCTATATGCAACTGTGCATCAAATATCTGGAAATTGTTAATTTTATCATATTGAAGCCAATGGCATGGGAGCAAGTAACATCAGATCGCGATAGTGAAGATGAAGTTGATGATGATGTTGCAGATTTGGAAGATAGAAGGGTATGTTTAATTGACTAGACTGCCCCAATTTGATTGTTATATTATTTTGTAATGGTGATTTTGTTAGGGCATACTTTTAACATGGATTAGTGTGTAAGATTTAATTAATCCATTTGGATGTGCTTAAGTAATAATTTAGCTTCTATGGCTTATTTCTGGGGCCATTGTAGTGTAATAGTGAAAATAAAACCATTTTTTAATTCTCTCGAGGTTATTTTTTAGTGCCTCATTGTTTACGGGTCTTCTTTTTTCTTTTTTGCTTTTTTTCATATTGGGACATTCTTTTTTGGGCAGCAGTTGAATAATATACCTTTTTATAAATAGTGTTTTTTGTTATTGGGAAAATATGGAATGGAATCAATGAAGAATTTTGAAGAATGACAAGAAAAGAATAGGAAGAAGGAAAAATTCATGTTGAAGCTTTTGCTCTGAAAGAATTTTGGTGTATGCATGTTTTATAAGAATTTAAAGATGAAGCCTGGTTACGTGTCATCAAAACTTGAGAAAGGGTCACTTGACTGTTAAATTGTCTTAGCTGCTTGGTCTTGTTTGATTTTTGATCATCAATTCTAAGGTGATATTGAATAGTCATTATGACTTGGTTGAATATGTTCATGTGTATATTTGTGACAGTTATAACATGTGCTTATTGTTATTTGATATAAAATGGAATGATAAGAACTTTCTCAATCAGATCTTTGCATGAATTTGAGTGAAAAGTCCTGGCTAGGATGTTTGGGCTAGAACCTACAATTGAATTTGCACTTTGTTTCTTCTAGGCTTCAGTTGTGCTAGATTTTCTGCCCAGTATTTTTTATCTTTGCATTTATTGTATAGCACCATATTGATATATATAAGTATGTTGCAGATGCTTGATGATTTTGTGGATGTGACCAAAGATGAAAAGCAAATGATGCACATGTGGAACTCCTTTGTGAGGAAGCAGCGGTAATCTCTTTTACTAGTTTTTCTCTGGATTATTCATTCTTGTTGCCAATGAAGTTGTTTCTCGTCATGGGCTACTCATTGTGAACCATTCAGTGGCATGCGGTGTTTCTTGATTCTCAGTGAAGCAAAAATGCCAGATGATTTTATTTTGATTATTATTTGTTCTTTTGACTTTACGAGCAGCCTTAATTCCAACTCCTCTGGGTTAGGACTTTAGGTGTACTTAAAGCCATGTCCTAGTATCCTGTCTTCTCATCTTTTTGAAAAGGCGTTCGTCATTTTCTACACAACCAAAGTTGAATTGCATCACTTTTTTGTAGGTGTTGGGTGAGCTTTGATTATTCAAAATAGCTTGTCTTTGGGATTTCATTACCGGCGACTTTTTAAGCTCTTTGATAGGTTGCAAATTCAAAACATGTCTGTCGGATATAATGTTAATTTGACTCGTTACTTCAACCATGCATGACAAACAAAATCCAATAAATAGTCCAAAAACTTATTTTCATTTGATTATTCAATTTCTTTTGGATTCAAATCAAATGAGATTCATATCTGAGATAACTACTATATTATACTTCTGAAGTTTAATATACTTCTGTTCCCAGTCCATTTTATGAATCCACTATCAGATTGAGTTATATAATCAAATAAATTGGATATTTTCCTTGACATTCAAATATCTTGCTGATAATCAGATTTAGAACAAGATCTTTGAATCTACTTCAAAATTAACCCATTGACTGCCTAGATTTTGTGGTCTTCTACTTCTCTTCTTGGTTGGTCCCTTCATGTCACTCCTAACTTTATTGATGCAGTTCATGTTGATCTATTTGTTTAGTATTGGCAGTATCTGGCATGTATATTAGTATCGTATTTAGCATGTAATAGCAAAATGTTGGTACTTTCATTGTTCGTTTTGGTTTTCTGATTTCCTTCTGGTGGCAGTGTCCTGGCTGATGGTCATATTCCTTGGGCATGTCAAGCATTTACAGAATTGCATGGACATGATCTGGTCAAAGCCCCAGCCCTGGTTTGGTAGGCCATCCCTTTCTAATTGACTTGAATTCTTAACTCAGATCCTAGTGAACTTGCTGTTTTTCTTTGCTCAACTTGTGCTAAATGTTACTCTTCCATGCTTAACGCTTTTGAGCAGTTTATAAATTCTAATTTCATATAATGACTCTTCCTTATTGAATAGGTACTTCATTAAGAAATAGCCGTATTCGCACAAAAAAGTCAAATTTGAAATACATCTGAAATTGTAGGTTTGAGTTGGTAAAGTTGAGTCGTGATAAGGTTATACCTCCTTTTTCTGATTGCTTGAACTTTTACAATTGACCAGATGATATATCTGTTTGGTCAAGTGTGCACCACATTTATTTACGATAACATGGATTAATTTTAGTAAATGGGGTTGTTTCAAAGCCAACTCAACGCTTTAGTTTTGTTTGAGTTCAGCTGCAATCAGGAGATTGATTTCCTGCACCTCTCTATTTCCATTTAGCACAAATGGAAATTTTTTTTTTGTCAATTTCTCTATATTCTACACTTCAGTAATCATGTATAGTAATTAAATATCATTATTATTACAACCGTATGTTTGAGCTCTATGTTCATGTGCTAATAAAGTTTGTTTATTGACCTTTCCTATATTTGTCTAACAATCTCGTGGATTCATACTTGGGCTTTATATTTGAGTGAAAATACTTTCAGTTTCTTGCCAAATTGCCATTAGCTGTGTTTACTATTTAACAATGTAGTTCAGTTTCTCCATATAAATGCAGTGTATGTTCCATGCATTCATACAATTGTCAAAAACATTGTGAAAACACATCCACTGTAATTCTGTTGAAGAATAAAAATGTATATTATTCCTTCTATTTTGCTTTTGGCAGAGCAGGTGTTGGAGATTATTTATGGTTAAATTGTGGAATCATGGCCTTCTTGATGCCCGCACCATGAATAATTGCAATATTTTTCTGGAACAATATCAAAAGCAGGACTTGGATGCAATGAGAAGTTGATGAGATTATTTCTTCTTCTTGTTACCAATGGCTGGACAACAATGAGGCAAGCAGAAGTGTTTTGATCCCGAATCACAACATTTCTAGCATGTGCTGGGTTTTTTAGGGCATTCTACTTTCCAGTGACTGGTTAGAATACCTTCCATGCTGCCTGCTTCTCGTGGTATTGCTGCCCAGTGTACCTTTATAATTAACAAATAATATCGGCATATTTTATGTTGGACCAAAGGCTTTTTTTCTATACCATCTTCCAACTTGTAGATGAAGAGATTTAGTGCGAATATTATGTGGGTTCCATTTTTGATTTCAGATTCTCAGCCTCGTGTCCTTGGAAGAGCATTTCTTTGTACCATATTAGTTCCTATGTCAATCGGTTAAAAGGAAAACTTAATTCGTTCTCTTAATTTGTTCATTAAATTGAGTATCAAAATTCTGGGAAATTTGGAGTGAGTCGTCCTTTGGTAAGTAATTGATTGAATAATCCATGGATTTCATTCTAATTCTGAAATGGATTGCACTTGCCTGTCCATCTGCATGTTTTGGTATTGATTTTTACTCTTCTATTGTCGTCATCTATACAGCTATTATGCCATTTTTTTCACTGAACAATATTGCGTATCTGGCGATTGTGTTCAATTTAATATGGGTATTAATTAGTTGATAGATTGATATGTTTTTAACTCTTCATAAATCTCCGAGGACTGAAGATTATGGCTGGTCATGGGTTTCGGTGAAATGTTTTCGGCCACTTGACCATCTTGGAATTTGAAAAATTTGGTTGATTTCTTTTTTATGATACATTCTTTGGTCTACGCAGGTGGAAAAATATTCTAAAGAAACACTTTTTACGCGATTATTTATTCATTCATTCATTCACATGCAATTATTGGGATTAGTCTATATAACCGCAGTAATTGATGGGTAACTGGAAGTAAAAAATGTCAGCATTGCATGAAACATCTGTTGGCATATATTGGTAGATATTTTTAAGAGGAATGCTCAAAATTTTTCTCGTAATCTATAAAGAGTCTTCGTACTTAAATATTACCAACGAATATTTTTCAGGTTAAGCCTCCGTGATTATTCATGGTTACTCAACATGAATCAAAGAAAATTGGATCAAGAAATATTTTTTTCTTATTAATTGGATTAAATTTCAGCCCACGTTTCCATCTCACGCAGCACCATTTTTTGACTCCGAATTCAACACTGACGGTCCCTTTTGAACCATAATCGACCGGCTAACGCATACCAATAGTTGGTTAGCTCATCTGAGTTGCCGTTCTCCATCAAGAAATCATTTTTGATCAGCCTCTCATCGTTTTTTTGATCTGCACTTTCCAACTGCCATTAATCTCACCGCTGGCTTCATCAGAACTAAGAATATCTAAAGAATCGATATATACCAATGGTTCATCTTTATCTGCCTCCAATAGCTGTCTTTGGCGACGTTTTCCGTCCATTTTTCTTCTGTCGTCGATTTGCAAGCTTCTTCGACTGTCTCTGGTCATTGCCACCATTGTTTAGTTCCTAGCGTTATGCTTTATTTGCTGGTATCTAACTCACTGATCGACATCTTTTTCAATCGGCACGTAAATTCCACACGCATCCACTTGTGGCCGCGTGTGTAGATGCGTGTGTGCCCCGCTCGCCGTAACATTTATTTTTGACTTTTGATTGTATTCCAACGTCTGAATACTCCCAACAGTTCATAAGGGCATTTTTAGTTAATTTCATCACCAGATTACTCAAGAGTTATGGAGAAATCAAATATTGCACGGCCTATTTATCTAATATTAGATGCGCACCAACTGTGTGATATGGGCTCAAGTCATGATAAGCTTCCTTAAAGGTCATCGAGTCGCGCGCTATGTTACTAGTTACGTAGCTAAGCCTGTACAACAGAGTGGTAGATTGTGGGAGCATCGTTACACTGCCACAGGCTTGTTACACCAATATTCTACACCAAATGTGACAAGACCCTAGTCAATCCATCTTTGACTTTCACTCTTTCTGAGCCAAAATATTCCAATCTTAAAGATGCAAATAGATTTACTGCTTATAGAGATCAACAAAGGCTCATGATATTTCTCATGGCCTTGCGAGCCTACTCAAGCGTTATCGCTTCACCTGCATCTCTTGCCCATACTTGGTCAGGCTATTGACAGTTTCTCTCAGAGTAGACCTGTTTTGCTGCTCCACATACGCTCTTACTACACCTCTAGCTCATTCGAACAATACAAAGATATACAATTAAGATCAAGTCTGTTAATCCTTCCATCTTTGCTTCCTTTGTCATCTTAGGCATATCGTCGTGGTACTTTAACTCTTGTCTATTGTAACCATATGACTACTAATCCTAGTACTTTCTCTTCCAAATACACTACCTCTGATTTACTTATTATTCAAACCGCAAATGGTTCTTTCATGAATGTTAATCACTCAGTTCATATTTCTTTATCCATTCTCTCTCCGATACATTCCTTATTCCTCATCTTACTCTCAATCAGTCTTATAGTCTTATTTACATCTTTTGGATGCTCTGTACAAAATTCGAAAACAGGTTGAACACTTGGGATAGGCCTATTTGCAAAAGTTAGACGTCTATTTGAATTCGTCAGTCTTCACCTTCCATCACATTAATAGTCTGTTGCTTTCATTATCTCCGTTGTCTCAACACTTATATTTGTTGGTCTTTGCCCAATGTCCAGCCCAAACCAAAAACTATTATAACCCTAGCATACAAAAACAATTATAAACCTAATAGAAATCAAAGAGAGAATTTTGTAATTTTCTCTAGCAGAGTGGTATCAGAATATGATTTATATTGTGTTTGATTGAATGATGGAATCAAGTACAAATAGAATTGTTAGCTTGAATAGAATAAATTATCATGTTTGGAAGGGTAAGATGGAAGATTTGTTATATGTGAAGCGTTGGTATTTATCGGTGTTTGGTGAATCGAAGTCCGAGAACATGAGTAATTTTGATTAAAATCTTGAGCATAAAATTATGTGTGGGTTTATCTGACAATTTGTAGATGATAATGTTTTGAATTATATTAGTAAGGAAACACGTGCTGAAACTTTGTGGAACAAGTTTGAGTCGTTATATGCGAGGAAGACTAGTAACAACAAAATATTTTTAATTAAAAAACTTATGAGTTTGAAATATAAAGATGGTCAATCTGAATGAGTTTCAAGGATTGTTGGATCAACTTTCTACGATGAACATTAAATTTAAAGATGAAGTACAAGGCTTGTGGTTGTCTGGTACATTGCCTGACACTCGAGAGACTTTTCGTATGTAGATCTATAATTTAGCTCCCGATGGTATAATTACCATGAATTTTGTTAAGAGTGGGATCTTGAATGAGAAAATAAGAAGGAAAACTCAGGGTTCTTCATCAAATTAAGAAGTCTTGTTATAGAGAAAAGGAGAAGAAGTCAGAGTAGAGGCCCGAGAGATAAAGGTAAGAACAAAAACAAATCAAGATCATGATAAAAGAATGTTGAATGTCATCATTGTGGTAAGATGAGTTATATTAAAAAAAATTATTTTTAGCTGAAACGAGAAAAGAAGAATGGTAACAATAAAAAAGAAAAGAATGATCGTAATAAAGATGATCGAGTTGCTATTGTATCAAATGAGCTCGTCATTGTGTGTTATAATAATAATGTAAATATTGTATGTAGTGAGTCCAGTTGGATTATCAATAGTGGAGCAACTTATCATGTTACTTATAGAAAAAAAATTTTCATTTCTTATACACATGGTGACTTTGGTGCATTGAAGATGGAAAATGATGGCTTGATCAAAGTAATAGGTGTGGGAGAAGTTAGTTTAGAAATTGAAAGTAGAGCGTCATTACTTCTCAAAGATGTTAAGCATGCACTTGATATTCGACTTAATTTAATCTCAACTAAAAAGTTTAATGATGATAGATATTATAATTATGAAGGTGATGAAAAATAAAAATTGATCAAAGAATCACTAGTGGTGGCCAGAGATAAGAAGCATTCTTCTTTATATGTTCTGCAAGTTAGGATTTCAAAAGACATGTGTAATATCGCAAAGGATGTTACAGTATTATGATATAAGAGACTTTATCACATGAGTGAGAAGGGAATAAGTATATTAGTCAAGAAAAATATACTCTTTGAAGTAAAGAGTACGAAGTTTGAAAAGTGTGCACATTGTTTAACGAAAAAATAAAAGAGAGTTTTTTTCAGAAGTCATTTGCCTTTAAAAAAGTCTGAATTACTAGAATTGGTACATTCAGATGTTTGTGGTCCAATGCTTATAAAAACTGTTGGTGGTGCAACTTATTTTATGACTTTTATTGATGACTGTTTAAGGAAGGTTTGAGTTTACTTCTTAAAGACAAAGGATTAGGTGTTTGATGTATTCAAGCAATTCCAAGTCTTAGTTGAGAGACAACAAAAAAAAATTTAAAGTGCATTCGGTCAGATAATGGTGGTAAGTACATTGGCCCTTTTGATAAGTACTGCAGACAACAAGGTATTAGGCATTAGAAAATACTATCCAAGACACCTCAGTTAAATGATATAGTAGAACAATTGAATCGAATACTTGTGGAGAGAGTTAGATGTTAGACTTTGGATGCAAAATTGCCCAAATCCTTTTGGGGTGAAGCATTAAGTACAACGGTATATGTGATTAATTTATCTTCTATAGTTACTCTAAATGGTGATGTACCAGAGAGAGTTTGGCTTAGAAGGGATGTTTCCTATGATCATCTGAGAGTGTTTGATTGTAAAGACTTTATTCATGTTCCAAAGGATGAGAGGTCTATATTATATGTCAAGACATGAGAATGCATTTTTCTTAGTTATGGTTATGATGAGTTAGGCTACAGATTGTATGATCTAATTGAAAAGAAGATTCTAAGAAGCGGAGATATTGTTTTTATGAAAGGTTAGATCATTGAAGATATTAAAAAGACAAAGAAGACAGTTTTTCAAAGTTCACATTCATATGTGGATATTGATCTAGCTCCTTCTATAGTAGTACATGGTCAGATTGAGAATCATATAGAGATTTAAGATGAGCAACAGAGTGTAGATGACACGGATGATCATGTAGATGATAATGCTTTGTTACCGACTACTATTTTGAAAAGGTCTACCAGAGACTATCATCTTTCTTTCAGGTATTCTATTGATTAGTATGTTCTTTTAATGAGTCTGAGTGCTTTGAAGAAGTAATGGAAGATGAAAATAAAAATGAGTGGATTGATGTGATAAATGATGAGATGAAATCTTTGAATGACGATTGCACATATAAGTTGGTGAAATTGCCTAAGTGTAAGAAAGCTTTGAAAAATCGTTAGATTTATAGATTGAAGCAAGATGAGAATTCTTCATATCCACGATACAAGGATAGACTAGTCTTCAAGGAATTTAGTTAGAAAAAGGGGATTGATTTTGATGAGATCTTCTCTCTAGTTGTCAAGATGCCTTCTATCAGAGTTGTTATGGGTTTAGCATCTACATTTACTTTTGAGATTGAGCAGATAGATGTGAAAACCATTTTTCTTCATGATGAGTTGAAGGAAGAAATTTACATGGAGCAGCTAGAGGGATATAAGGTGAAAGGTAAAGAAGATTTTGTTTATAAGTCGAATAAGAGCCTGTACGGATTAAAGTAGGCACCACGATAATGGTATAAAAAATTTGAGTCTTTTATGGGGCAGTAAGCCTATAAGAAGACTACTTTTGATTATTATGTGTTTGTGAAAAAGTTATCTGACGGTGACTTTATCATCTTATTGCTTTATGTTAATGGTATACTTATAGTTGGTCAATATGCTTTTAAGATTAAGAAATTGAAGAGTGATTTGAGGAAGAAATTTTCAATAAAAGATTTTGGACCGGTTAAGCAAATTCTTGGAATAAGGATTAGTTATGATAGAAAAACTAGAATGATCTGGTTATCATAAGAAAAGTATATTGAGAAAGTACTTCAGCGATTTAACATAGATAAAGCTAAAGTAGTGACCACCACTCTTACTACACATTTTAAGCTTAGTAAGAAGCAATGAACATCTAATGAGAAAGAAGTGAAAGAGATCAAAAGTGTTCCTTATGCATCTGCAGTTGGTAGTTTGATGTATGCAATGATTTGCACTAGGTAAGATTTATCTCATGCTGTGAGAATGGTTAGTTGTTTTCTTTCAAATCCAAAAAGAGAATATTAAAATGCAATGAAGTGGATTTTGAGATATTTTCGAGATACTTCCAGTTTGAAACTTTCATTTGAAAGTGAGAAGGCAGTAATCATTAGATTCACCAATTCAGACATAGTAGGAGATATTGATACTAGAAGATTTGTTTCAGGTTATTTGATGACATTCTCAGGAGTAGTAGTGGCATAATAGTTTAGATTATAGAAATTTGTTGCTTTATCTATTGTAGAAGTAGAGTTCATTGCAATCACATAAGCAGGTAAAGAGTTGCTGTGGTTGAAAGAGTTTACGCGGGAGCTTGGTTTGAATCAAGATAGCTTTATGCTGTTATGTGATAGTCAAAGTGCTATATATCTTGTAAAGAACTGTACTTTTCATTCAAAATCAAAGCATATTGATGTTAGATATCATTGGATTCGAGATATTTTGGATTATAGAGAGATAAAACTCAAGAAAGTACATATCGATGATAATGGTACTGATATGATAATTAAGACACTTTCGAAAGAGAAAGTTGAATTTTGTCAGCGTAAGACCGACATGATTTCTATATGATATCCTAAAGTTACGATTTCTCCTTAGTTGGGCTGGAGGGAGAGATTTTTTGGGCTTTGGCCAATGTCCATCCTAAACCAAAAACCATTATAACCTAGCATAAAAAAATAATTATAAATATAATAGAAATCAAAGAGGAAATTTTATAATTTTTTCTAGCAATATTCAGCCTTTGTCATTCTTGGTTAGGACATGTGTCTGTTAGTCATCTTTGTTCTTTAGTATCTATTATCATGTTAAGTATTGTTTTCAATGGCCATATTGGTTGTATTTTTTGTCAATTAGCAAAATATACCGCTTTACATTTAATAATAGTGACTCTATTTCTCATGGTCTTTTTGAATTATTACATTCTAATATTTGGAGTCTATTTTCATGTTATTATAAGTGGTTCTAAATATTTTATTATTTTTATTGATGATTATTCTCTGCTATACTTGGATATATCTGTTGAAGAATTGGTTCAACTATGAAATAAAAAGTGAAACAACTTTGCTAGATTTTCTTATGTTTTTGTTTTCTTTTTTAGCCATTTCAGTATTGTTAATTGAGTTGCTGATTTATAGGAGATCATGGAATCATATGTGATGTAGTTGCTTAATTCTATGTTCTAATCATTGATTTTTTTTTTTTTGTATTTAAACAACATTTCAGTTGAATGAAGAAGTCCTTTCCACTAGCAAATATTTTTATTTTTCTTGTCTTTATTTTTGTTTCTCAAAGTTACAGCAAAATTTCAAAACTCTAACAAAGTGGTACCAAAACTTTCTTTCTGAGGGATCTGTAATTGAGGGAAAACACATGTTTTTTCTTCTTCTATGGATTCAAAAACCTCTTTCACTGCACTTGCACCACTTGTCTTTAATGGTGAAGGCTATCATATCTAGGCAGTAAATATGGAGGCAAATGATTTTGGGAAGCTATTGAGGAGGACTATGAAGTTCTTTTCTTACATACAAATCCAACCATGGCACAGATAAAGAATCATAAAGAGAAGAAAACAAGAAAGTCAAAGGCTAAAGCTACGTTATTTGCTATAGTCTCACAAGAAATCTTTGTCAGGATTATGACAATGAAATCAACATTTAAGGTTTAGAATTTTCTGAAAGAAGAATATGAAGGAGATGAAAGGATCAAGGGAATGAGTATTCTCAACTTAATTAGAGAATTTGAACTTCAAAAGATGAAGGATTCAAAGACAGTCAAAGAGTATTCTGATAGATTACTCAATATTGCCAACAAAGTAAGATTACTTGGCTCTGAATTTTCTAATTCTAGATTACTTCAAAAAATTCTTGTAGCAGTCCCTGAAAGGTTTTGAAGCAACCATTTCTTTACTGAAAAATACTAAGGATTTGTTAAAAATTAGTTTGATGAAATTATTGAATGCTTTGCAGGTATAAGAACAGAGAAGGTTTATAAGGATTGAAGGGTCTGTTGAGGGTACCTGCAAAAGTTTAGTCAAATTAGGGAGACAAAGGAAAGAAAAAAAAAAGAAGAACAAGAAGGAAAACTCGGATCTTGATTCTCTTAGGATAAATGGGGGAACAAAATCTGTTTTTCTCGTTACAAACATTGTGAAAAAAAAGGTCATCCACCATTCAAATGTTGGAGAAGGCCAGATCAGTAGTGAGAGAAATGTCAGGAGATGGGACATCATCAAAAGATTTGCAAAAACAACACTGAGCAAAAAAGTATTACACAGGTAGCTAATTAGGAAGAGGAGGAGCAACTCTTTGTAGCAACCTGTTTTGCAACTTGCAACTCAAGTGACAAGTGGTTTATTGACAGTGGTTGTACAAATCACATGACATTTGATCGTGATCTCTTCTAAGAGTTGGATACTTTAGTAATTTCCAAAGTATAAATTGGCAATGGAGACTATATTACTGTTAAAGCCAAAGGCACTATGGCAGTTAAAAGCTCTTCAGGTACAAAACTAAACAAAGACATGTTTTTTGTATCTAATATAAATCAAAATCTATTTAGTGTTGGCCAGTTGCTTGAGAAAGGTTTCAAAGTTATCTTTGAAGCCAATCATTGTCAAATCAAGGATACGGAAGACAAAGATGTATTCAAAGTAATGATGAAGAGAAAGAGCTTTACACTAGATCCTTTAAAGCAGGAGCAAAAAGCCTATTCTATAACTAAGATTAATGCAGAAGTTTGGCACAAAAGGCTAGGACATTTCAATCATGCTACTGTAATAAGCCTACAAAAGAAAGATCTAGTTCAGGGGCTACCTCACCTTAAAGCTAATATACTAGATTGTAAAACTTGTCAATTTAGCAAGCATGCAAAGCTTCCTTTCAAGAAAGTAACCTGGAGAGCTACTGAAAAACTGTAATTAATCCACACAGACCTGGCTGGATCTCACGCAACTCCATCATTCAAAAAGAGTAAATATTACAGAGTTTTCATTAATGACTATACTAGAATGTGTTGGATTTACTTTCTTAGATTCAAGTCATAGGTAGCTGGTATATTCTGGAAATTCAAGCAGTAGATTGAAACTCAAAATGGCTGTAAAATTTAAGCTTTAGGGTTTGATAATGGCAAGAAACACACGTACAATTAATTCAAGTTATTTTATGAAGAAGTTGGGATTGAACACCAACTCACTGCTTTATATACTCTACAACAGAATAGAGTTCGTGAAAGAAAGAATCATACTATAATGGAAATGACTAGATGTTTGTCGTATGAGAAGAGCTTGCCAAAAGAATACTGGGCAATAGCTGCACATACTACAATCTTTCTACTCAATAGACTTCTAACAAAAACAGTGGAAAGGGAGACATCATTTGAAGTCTGGTATGGTTATAAACTTTCTTTAAAAAATCTCAAAGTGTTTGGATGCTTGCGTTTTGCTTATGTGCCACAGACCAAAAGAGATAACTGGATAAAAAGATGGAAGCTAGAATCTTTATAGGTTATAGCACTATTTTCAAAGCTTATAGAGTTTTTTAACCTTATACAAGGAAAATTCTAATAAGTAGAGATGTGCATTTTATGGAGGATGAACAATGAAACTGGAAAGAAATATAACCAATATCAATTCCAGATCAATGTACAAAGCTCCACTTGAAAGAAGATGAACTAGTGGATGATGACCCCAAAAGAGGTACGAGATCACTCTCTAATATCTATCAGAGATTAAATGTGGCTGTTCTTGAGCCAGTAGATTTTTGGGAAGCAGAAAAGGATCCCAAATAGAGAGCTGCCATGAAGGAATAACTCATTATGATCAAGAAGAATCAGACCTAGAAACTTATAAAAAGACTCAAAGACAGAAAAATCATAAGAGTAAAGTAGGTTTTTAGAATCGAGCTCAATGCAAATGACTTTATCAATAAGCACAAAACTAGACTTGTTGTAAATGGGTATGCTCAAATCTTTGGTGTTGATTTTTTTGATATATTTGCTCCTGTTGCTAGATTAGAAACCATCAAATTATTGCTGGCTATAACTACACAAAAGGGTTGGAAAATGTTTCAGCTAGGTGTTAAATATGCATTCTTGAATGGCTTAATTAAGGAGGAGATTTATATTGAGCAACCTATCATGAAGATGAAGTTTATCAGTTCAAAAAAGCTTTGTATGGACTAAAACAGGCGCCCAAAGCTTGGTACGGTACGATTGTTGAGCATTTGTTGTAGTTGGGTTTTAGAAAAAGTCTTAGTGAAGGTACTCTCTACATTAAAAGTGATAAAATCAATTTTATTGCTGTTTCACTATATATAGATGATTTGCTAGTTACAAGAAACAATGATGAACTTGTTAAGAAGTTCAAAGAAGACATGCAACATAATTTCGAGATGACAAACCTAGGAGAAATGGTTTATTTTTTGGGAATGAAAATCAAGCAAAAGCAAAATGAAGTGTTCATCTGTCAAAAGAAGTATGCAAGAGAGATTTTGAAAAAATTTAGAATGGAAAATTGCAAAGAAACAGTTACTCTAATGTGTAAGAAGGAGAAGTTGAGCAAGAATGCTGAAGTTGAAAAAATAGATGAGAATCTTTACAGAAGTATGGTTGGCTATCTCATGTATCTTACAACAATTAGATATGACATTTTACGTGTGTAAGTCTTCTATCTAGATTAACAAAATGTACAACTAACACTCATTTTAGAGCAGCTAAAAGGGTGATGAGATATATTAAAGGAACATTGAATTTTATAATCAAGTTTTATGTAAGTCAAAAGTACGCCTTGTAGGAGTATTCTAATAATGATTGGCTTGGTTCTTTTAATAATGTGAAGAGTACTTCTGGTTATTGTTTAAATCTTGGTTCAGGGGCATTTTCTTGGTGTTCTAAAAAGGAGGAGATTGTTGCACAATCTACAACTGAAGCTGAGTTCATTACAGCAACAGCTGCTGCAAATTAAACCGTATGGCTTAAAAAAGTATTGCTTAATCTGAATTTAAAGCAAGAAGAGCATAGAGGTGCTCGTGGATAATCAAGCAGCCATTGCTATCTCAAATAATCCTATTGTTCATGAAAAAACCAAGCATTTCAATATTAAATTATTCTTTCTTAAAAACTTGCAGAAGGAAGGATCCCTTGGATTAAAGTATTACAAGATTGATTTTCAACTAGCAGATATGTTTACCAAAGCTTTGTCAAGAAGCAAATTTGAATTTCTCATAGAGAAGCTTGGAATTTGCGGCAACTGAAGCAAAGAAGAGTGTTGAAGAATTGCTTCAGCTACTATAAGAAAAAGTCAAACAACTTTACTGGATTTTCTCATGTTTTTTTTTGTCATTTCAGTATTGTTAATTGAGTTACTGATTTATAGGAGATCATGGAGTCACGTATAATATAGTTACTTAATTCTAAGTTCTAGTTGTTGAATTTTTTTTTGTATTTAAATATCATTTCAGTTGAATGAAGAAATACTTTCCATTAGCAAATATTTTTATTTTTCTTATCTTTATTTTTGTTTCTCAAAGTTATAACAAAATTTCAAAACTCCAAAAATATCTTATGAAACATGGCTCTGAGTTCACTAAAACTTATTCTGATTTTGTTAAAATGATTAAAACACAATTTTTATGTTTTATCAAAATATTTTGCACTGATAATGTCATCAAATACAGAAATTCTGAATTCTTAAATTTTTTTTAAGACAATGGCATATTTATCAATGCTCCTGTTCGAGTATTTTAAAATAAAATAGTAGAGCAAAATGAAAACACAAATATATTAAAAACTATTAGTGTTTTTCTCATTTTTAACTTTTAAATTAAAAACTTTTGGGGGAAGCTGCTCATACAGCCGTATATATTATGAACCGTCTATCTTCTCTTGTTATTTCTAATAGGTTACTATATAAATGCCTCTATGCGATGATACCTAATTATGAACATCTTAAGGTCTTTGGTTATGGCTACCTTGTGCTTCTTCAACCCTATGAATATACCAAATTAGAGCTAGGTATACATTTCTGTTGTTTTTTGGGTTATGATACAAAATACAGAGGTTATAATTATTGAGATCTTATATAGAGCTGTCAAAACGGATCATGTCCGACAGGTCAACCCGTTTAACTTATAAAATAAAAAATTAGGGTAAGGATTTTTGGTCCGTGGATTTAACGGGTCAGCTCGATTAACCCATAGGTAAAAAGGTTCAAACTCGTTTAACCAGCGAGTTAAATGGGCTGGCTTGATTTTTATTTTATATATTAATTAAATATTTAAAAATATTTTTTAAAATTAAATAGTTATTATATATTTATAATAATAAAATTTTAATTTTAAAAAATTAAATTAAAATATTTGTTGTTATATATTTATAGTGTTTTTATTTTTTTTAATTTTTATTATTTATTTTTAAAAAATTATAATTATTTATTTTTTATTTAATTAATTAATATAAGCTAATTGTCCCGTTTAATCCGTTAACCCAACAGGTTGGGTAAAATTTAAAGATATTAGCCTGTTTATTAAATGGATTGATCCGACCCAACTCAATCCGATTAGTTTAAATGCTTGATCTAAAATAACCCGATCCGACTCGTTTGAAAGCCCTCCTATGTCTAATAAACTTCATGTTTCTTGACATGTGGTATTTTGGGAACACAATTACAGGTTGATTGTCCTTTTCTATTTCTCCTTTTCAGTCTGAGTTACCCCAATTACATAACTTCTTTACTAATACCTCATTCAATTTATTTCTTGATGACATATATTAAGTTCCTTCTTTGATCATCGAACTGACATGTCTAAATTCCATTGAACCTATTCTTGCTGTACCGACTTCGTCGATCTACACCAGAAACCATATTTGAGTCTCATACTTGTATTCCTCCTCGTTGGTCTACTCAGGTAAGAGACCTTTTTGTGAAATTTCAAGATTTTCATTACTTCTCACTGTTATTTCACTCCAAGTCTTGTTCTAATCCTGTATGAAAATAAGTAATGGCAGGCTCTCGAAAAATTCGTTTAGTAACCAAGGGTTTCAGTTAAGAGTACGGTATCGATGCATCGACTATGAATAAACTTTTGCTTCTATTGCTTGATTGACATCTGTGCGAAGCTTATTAGTTGTTCCAGTTGCTCAACAATAAATCTTATTTTAGCTGGATGTCAAAAGCATTTTTTTTAATAGTGATCTTACCGAAGAAGTTTATACAAAGCCTTTTACTGGATACTCTTTATCACCATGTCAAAATTTTAAATTTCGTTGAGTTTATATGGTCTCAAGCAAGCTACTCGAGCCTAGTTTGCTAAGTTCGGCACTACAGTTCAATAATTCGGTTTTTAGTCTAGTGTATATGACTCTGTTCTCTTCATTCAACGAACTGATCGTTGTTGTGTTGGCTGGTTACTATATGTAGATGATATACCAATGATGCTCTTGAGGATATATTTGATCTCTAAGCTTTTTTTCAACAGTATTTTGAGATGAGTCTTGGACATCTTAGTTATGTTCACCTTTTGAGGTGTTCTCTGACTCTGATGGTTATTATATGTCTCAAGCAAAGTATATCTCTGATTACTCGAGCAGGATTGATTGATGCAAAAATGACGTCTCCTTTACTCGAACAAAATGCCAAACCCACAGATAGTTTTCGCTCCTTGACCCTACTCTTGATCGACAAATAATTGGGAATTGATTTATCTCACGGGTACTTGAATTGATATCTCTCATACTATTCATCTGGTCAATAAATTCATACTTGCAACTCGTCCTACTCACTATTACCTCTATTACATGACTATATCCGCTTGCCATCTCTGTAGGACAACCGTTACATGATTATATTATTGTTAAATTAAATGTATGCAAAAATTGTATTTTAAAAAAAATATATAAAAAGAGTTGGGGCCCAATTTGTAATTTTCCTGCAGATTTCGTCCGTCTTGAGTTGGTTTGTCGTTTTGTCACTAAAACAATAGGAAACGCCCGCGGCAAAAACAGCCAGGTCTTTCCTTCAGAGACAGAAAAAAAACAATTAGAATCGGTTACGAATCCAACATTAATTTCTATTTTTGTTCCCTATAAGACACTTCATTTATCAACCAAACACGTGTGGCTTTGCATGCGATGTACTCTGAGGTTGAAAATACTATGTTTGTTTCTGCGTTTAGGAGCTAAACGACACTCAACAATTTTCTTTTTTTTTTCCTTTTAAATTTTAATTAAAAAATAAATGATTTATAAGAGATCATGTGCTTTTTTCATGGTTTTAGAGATCATCTTCTGCTATTCAATGTGAAAATCAAGCGATCAAAATGTGTATGTGCAAGTAATTAAGTGTTAAAATCACAAATGCATGATTAATTACTATAATTAATATGTTTAAATTGCATTGATTTTAATGAGAAAGATTATAGATTTTACAAATAGAAGGATGAAAAAACTTCCAACTTCACTAATATTATGTTTGGAATTAAAATTACATGAGCTAATTAATACATTATATGAAAATTTATAACTACCGAAACATTAATTAATTTCGTGCTTCTTGCTCTTCTCACACTTTCAATTAGTTTAGGTTTTCGATTTTATTTTTTAATAAATAGTTGTATTATTGTATAAGAGAAAAACATTGGAATATAATGCTTTACAATTATTTTTGGTGTTTTAATTAATAAAAATTATTATTGCAACTATAATATTAATAATTACATATATTTGTGTTCAAATTTAAAAAGCTAGGTAACTTTACATTTTTCCCATTATTAGGAAGCTGAAGATCAGATCCATGAACTTCAAGAACAGCATACTTTTAACAATCAATAGTCTAAACGGTGCACCGAAATTCTATGCAATTTCTTCTTTATGGTTAGTCATAGTCTCATTAGGCTTATTTTTTTTTACTAATATAGATCCTATTATCATTTTTACTTAATTAAGAGTTTTCTTAGAGAATTTTATGAATGTTTCGGATTTAATTTATGTAAACAATTTTGCACAAATTCTGATTTGCTGTAGTTATTTAGATTTTTCAATGCTCCAGCAATGAAAATAATAAAAGCCTCTAGCGAGCACGTATTACATGAATCTTAGTTACCATATCCAACTCATCAAATTCTTCATAAAAACTATCATATAACTTCTACAATAAAAATTTTTGTTCTCTTGGTCTCCTTTTAAGCACTTATTCCGTCGGAAAATCTTTAATTTAATGATAGCACAGTTTTATTAGATAATTTCATGAATGACCATCAGTTGTAATAACGTTTTATGAGCGTAGTTCAAAAAGAATGGAATACCTACATCATTTCGTTCTTCATATATATAATTTCTGTTATGCATAAGCACCGCAAAGATCTTGCTGATCAATAAATTTGTTTCAAATATTTGTTGAGTGGTTTCACTTTCTTTTTGTTTCATGTTTGTTGATCAATTCATCTTTCATACATGGTTGAATTCTGTATCCTTAAAATAAAATAAAGAAATAATATTAATCAATCTCGGATCCCTTTCTATTCATGTCATTAAAGAGAGTCAATTAATACCAGTTACTTAAATTTGGTAAATTATTTCATATTCCTTCCCGCTTTTTCATACATATCTTTCGAGTTTCGTATATATTTACAGTCAATATATATATTATTCCAATTACTAATACATATGTCAAAGGCATCAACCAATGTATTTTAATTGAATCAAAGCGAAGTTCAAGTTGATGGTTTTGGTTTCTTGAAATGTTCGCTTTTTTTTTTTCCATCCTTTTCAGTTGCGTTTTCAGTTGGAGAAAAGAAACTAAAAACAATATTTGTTCAAAAGATTTTTGTCATTTTGTTACTAAAAACTATGAAAAAGAAACGCAGGCCAAATCAGAAGACACCTTTCCACTCTCAACCTTAGCCACAAGTATTTGCATCTTAATTACATATCCCTGAACACGCGTCCCAGAATCTATCGTAGATTTTTTGTCTTTAATCCAGGTTTCCATCAATTTTCAACAACACGTGTGATTGGACATGCAAATGGAAATGCAAATGCGGCAATCCTCCCGGATAATTCAAACATTTTACAAAAACTATTGCTGTTGTTAATTCTGGGAGAGAGAACACTATACGACGTGGTTTCCTTTATGAATTTCAAACGGACGTTAAATCGACCACGTAACCGGAAATCCATACATCACAACTTATATATATAAACACACAGAGTCAGTTGTGAATTTTTCTTTTTCTGTTTTGTTTTCTCCTTTGACCTATCTCTCTGATGCAAAACAAAACTAAATGAATATTAAATTTATACCTTTCTGATATTAAAAATTAATTAAAAAAAAAAAAAAAAAACATGGTTGTGACTCAATTTAAAAGTTATTATGAATTCAAAAAGAATTTGTAAGTTAATTTTTCTTATAGCAGTAAACTCTTCTTCTACTTCTTTATATTTGAGTACCTAACACATATCCATTCTTATAAAAAATTTAATATAAAGTGTTGGACCATGTGATCAAAGTAATGGCCACATGTAGGGTTATGTCCTTTGGTAAAGGACATGGCTAATGGTGAAAAGACACCATTAGGAAGAGTTGCAATTATTCAATGAATAATTGCATTAATTCGTC
>JAVXUL010030390.1:0-11448 GCA_035590515.1 Trichilia minutiflora
AGGCAAAATGGCCCTAGGAATGAGATGAAATACCCCTTGGGATGAGACGAAATGGACCTAAGGATGAGACGAAATATCCCCAGGGATAAGATGGCTCTCAAAGATGAGAGGGATTCCTAGGGATGAGACGATTTGCCAGGGATAAGACGGCTTTCAGGAATGAGAGGGCTTCCCAGGGATGAGACGGCTCTCAGGGATGAGAGGGCTTCCCAAGGATGAGATGATTTTCCAAGGATGAGACGGATCTCAAGGATGAGAGGGCTGCTCAGGGATGAGACGATTTCCTAGGGATGAGAGGGCTTCTCATCCCAAGGATGAGACGGTGGTTCCCAAGGATGAGACAATTTCCTAGGGATGAGACGTCTCTCAAAGATGAGAGGGCTCCCTAGGGACAAGACGATTTTCCAGGGATGAGACGGTTCTCAAGGATGAGAGGGCCCCCTAGGGATGGGACGACTCTCAAGGATGAGAGGACCCCCAAGGATGAGACGATTTTTCAGGGATGAGACGGCTCTCAAGGATGAGAGGGCTTTCCAGGGATGAGATGATTTTTCAGAAATACGGTGGTTCTTAGGGATGAGAGGGCTTCCCAGGGATGAGAAGATTTTTCAGGGATGAGATGGCTCTCAAGGATGAGAGGGTTTCCCATGGATGAGACGATGGTTCGTAGGGATAAGACGACTCTCAGGGATGAGAGGGCTGATGGTTCCCAGGGATGAGATGGCTCTTAGGGATGAGAGGGCTTTCCAGGGATAAGACGATTTTCCAAGGATGAGATGGCTCTCAAGGATGAGAGGGCTTCCCAGGGATGAGACAATTTCTGAGGGATGAGACGGCTCTCAGGGATGAGAGGGCTTTCCAGGGATGAGATAATTTTTTAAGGATGAGAGGGCTTCCGAGAGATGAGACAGCTCTCAACGATGAGAAGGCTCCCAGGGATGAGACGATTTCCCAGGAATGAGAGGGCTTCTCATCTCAGGGATGAGACGGTGGTTCCCAAGGATAAGATGGCTCTCAGGAATGAGAGGGTTTCCCAGAGATGAGATGATTTCCCAGGGATAAGACGTTTCTCAGGGATGAGAGGACTTTTTAGGGATGAGACCATTTTTCAGGGATGAGAGGGCTTTCCAGGGATGAGATGGCTCCCAAAGATGAGAGGGCTCCCAAGGATGCGATAATTTCCCAGGAATGAGAGGGCTTCTCATCCCAGGGATGAGACAGCTCTCAGGGATGAGAGGGCTTCCCAGGGATGAAACGATTTCCCATGGATGAGACGGCTACCAAGGATGAGAGGGCTTTCTAGGGATGAGACGAAGTGATTCTCTGGGTGCAAGGGGATCACCTGAAAGCAGAGAGTGATCCTGGGAGCGACGCTTTAATGGCTTTTTATTTGGTTCCCATAGATGATGCCAGCTGTTTGTGCAAAAATGTTCGGCGACTTTCGTGCACCCAATAACGAAAATCTCTAGCGAATTTTTTACAACAAACGAGGAATAGCCCATGGTTGAGGAGTGATTGTTTGGTATTTGTGTTTGTATTTGTGACTAGACTTGGGTGATTCCTAAGCTGTCTATGTACCCCCCTTTCTTCTTTCTTTTATCCTTCTTCCTAGCTTTCTCTCTCTTCTGGTTCTTCTTCTTCTTCTCCATTTTTTCTTCTCTCCGATGAGAGGAGATCAAACCACACGTAGTTCTTTTGGGGGGAGGGGATGATGATTTTATAAAGGAGATGGGGACACTGTAGGCTAGGGTGGTAGAGTGACAGCCCCAAGGAGTCATAAGGTGGCTATCATTAAGAGGGCTAAGGGCTATATAATTAATTTGATAAGACATGTGCTGCAAGGGCTTCAAATCACCACCACCAACATACTTTGTCTTCTTGTTTCCATAGGATGAGTCGTTATATTTGTGGGACAAAATTAGGGACGATGATTAAGTAAACGAGTCTTCTTGTTGCTGTTGTTGTGTTGTGTTAATAAAATTTGTAATATTTTTTTATTAATGTAAATCTAGCCTATTTATTAATCGTGTTAAAAATTTTGAATTCGAATACGATTTATTTATTAAATAAATAATACAATTTAACACGATTACCTATTTATTAAATAAGTAATCATGTCATTGGTCCGACTCCACTTATTTAATTTGATTAACTAATTAATATAACATCCTATCTATTTAACAATTATCTATTTAAAAATAAACTAAATATCAAAATATAAAATGATTAAAATTATTATACTAACTATATATAAAAAATAATTAACTAAATAATATATAGTCAACCTAGAAAAGGTAACATATTTAAAATTTACATCAAAGTTTAAATATATTATGATAATTTTACAAATAAATCAAAAAACCAATTTAAATATTGTGTCATACAAATTTAAATACAATTTGTCATCCAATCTCAAATAAAATATATAAAAACTTAAAATATGTCATCCAAATATTTCATTTAATAATTTCCGCAATAACCAAAAATGAAATTTCAAATCCAAGTGCAAGTCATCCACCTAATTTCAAATAAAATGATGAGCAAAGTGTATAGTAAAAATTGTAGCTAAAGCCAAAATACCTACAAAAGAATTTAAAGATAATAGGTATTATCAAATATAAATTTAAACAAATAAAGAAAGATGCAAGCAAGTGTTTTTTATCTTAGCAAGTACCAAACACAAAGCAATGTTTGGTTTCGAACCTTTTTTTCATCCAATGAGAAGCACTTTTAATTATTGTTCTTGCATAGAGATTAAGATTCTTCTACATGCCAATTAGGTGAAAATACAAAATTAATTAAACTATTATAAAAATTTAAGCTTATATATATATATATATATATATATATATATATATATATAAAGAAGAAATAGAGACCCTTGTTCTTATGCCAATAATTAAAACAATATAATTATGCTTTTTAACTAGCAATAAGATGTCTCACTCTCTATCCTTTGAGCATCCATGAGCATCCATCAAAGAACAAGACCTCACAAATGAAAACAAAAAACAGAACACTCCAAAGTCCTGATATTGGTAATAATAGAAAAATAAGAAAAGACAAAATAAGTGAACTAAATATGTGTTTAATTAACCCCTTTTGTTTATTTTTAAACAAATACACCTTAGTTATTTTACAAGATAGATGCCTACAATAGCTAACTAATTCTTCACAAACAAATTAGTTAGCTATTGTGGCCATCAATCCTGTAAAAGAACTAAGAAATTTTTGAATAAAAATTCTGATCTTCATTAACCAAAAGTGAAAAATATATACAAAATAAAATTTCTAATAATAGAAAACTCCTAATAAGGTTAAACTATTTAAAATATATATGAATTATACAGCAAAAAAAAAGAAGAAAAGATATATACAAGATTTCCTAAATAAATAAACTAAATAAGACAGTATTGAATAATATAATCAACTCTTACTAAATTAGGTAGTCAACACCTTTCTAATACCCCCTCAAGTTAGAGCACAGAGATCTCGAATGCCCAATTTACGAAGAATAAAACTGAACTGATCCTTTTCCAATACCCTGATAAAAATATGTGTACATATACTGGACGAATGTTACTGCTCAATATCTCATTACAAATGAAATGACAATCTATTTCGATATGTTTAGTACATTTATGGTAGACAGGATTAGCAACTATATACAAAGCTGCTTAACTGTCACAAAACAAACTCATAAAGTCAGAATGTGTTACACCAAGATAATTTAATAAACCTTTCAGCTGCTTAAGTTCACAAACTGTGGTGGTCATAAACCGATATTCAGCTTTAGCAAATGAGCTAGATACTATTTATTACTTCTTAATCTTTCAAGAGATAAGTGAGTTTTTTAAGATAATAAAATATCCGCTTAAAGATCGTCTCGTCAAAAGATAGCTAGTTCAGTCAAAATCACAGTAAGTAGTCAACTTGAGATCATAATTGACCTATAATAAAATATCCTGTCCCAAATTACCTTTCAAATAATGTACAACGCGAAGAGATGCCTGTCAATGTGCTTTCTTCGGTTGCTGTCATGAATTGTGTAAAAATATGCGTATAATAAGTTAACTCAGGCCGAGTTATTATAAGATAAATAAATCATTCCACCAATCGTCTATAATGAGTAGGATCATCCACATCGTCACTCTTAGTAAGAGCCAATTTGTGATTTTGTTCAAGAAGTGTTGCAATCGGCTTAGAACCCAGTAATCCAACCTCAGCAATCACAACTAATGTATACTTACATTGACACAAGAAAATACTATCTAAGTTCCTGACCATTTTAATTCCCAAGAAAAATTTTAGCTTTTGTACATCCTTTATATGAAAATAATAACTTAAATAGTTCTTGAACTTTTGTATAGTGGAAACATCATTACTAGAGATAATAAGATCATCAATATAGACTAGTAAATTTAATTGATTAAGTTCAGCTCTAAAAATGAACAAAGAGTAATCTGAATATGATTACTGAAATCTATAAGCCTTTAGATATATAGCCAATTTCAAAAACCAACATCTGGGTGCTTATCGTAAATTTTACAAAGATTTTTGAAATCTATAAACCTTTCTTAGTGATTGAAAAGCAAATCCTGGTGGCATCTTCATGTAAACCACTTGCTTGAAATCACCATGTAATAAGGCATTTTGGACATTTATTTGATGAAGTTGCCAATTCTTTGTAATGACAATGGTAAGAAAAGTACGTACAATATCCATTTTTGTTGTCGGAGCAAAAGTCTCCTGATAATCTATGCCTTCAACTTGATTATTTCTCAATACCACCAATCGTACCGTATACCATTCAACACTTCCATTAGAGTTTTTATTAATTTTATACACTCACTTACTCCCAATTACTTTCTTCCCAGGTGAAAATTTTTTAACTCTCTATATACCGTATATTTCAAAGATTGTATTTTTTTTCATGGCTTTTTTCGTCTTTCATTACTTCTACATAAGAATTTGGTTCATGTCTCGTTATAATTACTGTCAAGAAACACTAATATTGTCCAAAAAATTTGTCATAACTTACATAATATGCTAAAGAGTAAGGTGTACCTAAAGAATTAGATTGGGAAGGTGAGCATTTCAATAGGCTTACTCTGATGGTATTTGTTACATAGTCCCTCAAAATGAATAGAAGGTTATTGACTCATTGTCCCTTACTTAGTTCATCTGCCACTACTTCATTTCTTTCTACTTCTTCACCGTCTTTGTTGCTCAATTCCTCTATTTCTTAACTCACCTCATTAGCTATCCTTATATTTTCATCATATTCCTCGCCTGTGTCACTCCCAATTTCATCACCCAACTCTACAATTCTATTTTGATTATTCTCATTACTTATTATTTTCTCATATGAAAATTCTATTTTAGCAAACACTATATCTCTTGATACAAAGAATTCATTAGTTTTCAAATCATACAATCTCCATTCTTTCTTTCTAAATGGATACCTAACAAAAACACACCTATAACTCTTATTAGCAAACTTATCCTTATCTCTATTTAGATTATGCGTATAACACAAACAACCAAAACCTCGAATGTGTTTTTAAGATGGTATTTTTTCAAAGATCATCTCATATAGGCTTTTATCATTTAATAACATAGATGGAGTTCTGTTAATCAAATATCCGACTGTATGTACACGTTCTCCCTAAAACTCTATAGGTAAATTTGCTAGGAAACGCAAGGTTCTTGCCACATTAAGAATATGACAATGTTTTCTTTTCACTGGGTCATTTTATTGAGATATTCCTGCACAAGAAGTTCGATGCAAAATCCCTTATTCATCAAAATATTCTTTCATACACACGAATTCACTACTATTATCACTTTTAACAATCTTTACATTCTTTTCAAATTGACATTTAATCATCACAATAAATTTTCTAAGAACACAAGCCACTTCATATTTTCTATTCAGCAAATATATCCACAAAGCACGTGTATAATCATCAATAATTATCAAGAAATAAATTGCTTCACGTGAAATTGGGACTCTATAAGGTTCTTACAAATCATAATATATTAAACCAAAATAACCTTAAGTTTTATTCTCACTAGAAAAGAAAGTGTCTCTTGTTTACTTTACTCTAAAGCAAACTTCACAAGTTTTATTAATTTTTTTACCTACACTACCAACTTCTAAAATTAATCCCACCACCTTAGGAGAAGGATAACCCATTCTCTTATGCCAAAGCTCAAAAAATCTCTCATTAACTATCTTGCAAGCATTCATTAACACCACTCCCTTGAATAAGTACAACCACTCGTGTTGCTCACCCGCTCCAATCAGGTTTCTCGAACTTAGGTCCTATATCGTTCAAATTTTTTTAGTTAGTTGAATAACTAAATTTTAATCATCAATTAGTTGTGATACAGAAATCAAATTGCAATTCAAATTGGACACATAAAGAACTCGTTGTAATTTTAAGTTTTCTCTAAACAACAAGATTTCTTTTTTCACTACCATGGTCTTTTCTCCATTAGACAACTTGATGGAGCGTGACATGATATCATGTAATTTTTTTTGAAGATGTAAATGTTTCTGTCATATGATAAGAAGCTCCTGTGTCAATAATCCAAGAAAATATCCTTTACGTACCTGTTAATCTCTCATTGGTACCATTCTGATGAGCAGTCAACATATTGAGTAAAGTTAACCACTGCTTATTTCTCAATCCTTTAAGACCTTTTCGATCTGAATCTGTCATAACTCTATGCCCACCATCAACTCTAGTTACTTGTGTGATGTTAGTACGAGCAGTTCCTTCTTTATTATGTGTACCTCTATTACCATATTTTTGATCGCCTCTTCGTATAGTAGAAGTTTTAGGTGGCCTGTTACCCCACTATTTTGGATAGCTAATCAATTGAAAACAACTTCTAGCATCATATCCCTCTTTGTTGCAATTAGAGTAAATGAAGGATTTATCTTTATCCCCTTGAATTTCTACCATCAGTTCAGACTATAAAACTTATAGGATTACGTCTGTCTTTCTTTGTTCATGTCATTGTTCTCACCCGCTCTTGCTGTATAACCATAGCACAGGTACGATTTAATTTGGGTAAAGGTTCAGTGCTAAAAATATTATAGCGAACTATTCTATATCCTTCTTCATCCAAACTCATAAAAAATTGATGAACTCTTTTTTCTTCTAGCTTTCTTTCTAATTCAATGGTAAGATTGCATTTGCAGCTTGTACAAATACAAACTGGTATTTGATCATAGTTATTTATTTCATCTCACAATGTTTTGAGTTTTTCAAAATAAGAAATAATGGATTGGCCATCTTACCTATAATTTACAAAATTCGATATTAATTACTGTATTTATGGACCATTCTCAATCAAGAATCTTTATTTAATATCTTTCTACAGATCCTTCACGTTCTCTATGTGAGAAATCATAGAGCGAAGTGTGAGTTTGATGGTGTTAAATTTTCAAGAAACCAACATAGAGTTAATCGTCCATTAATCTTCAAGTTTTGATAAATCATATGCTGGTTGTTTGACAGATCCATCAACAAACCATATTTTTTCTTGGTTCGTAATTCTGTTCGCATAGCTTGCGCTCATTCTTCATAATTCTTGCCTTTCAACTGAACTTGGGTAACTAAGTTACCTGGATTATTATTCGGATTTAGTGTATAAGGACTAAATATTTTTTTGTATAATTTAGAACTCTCATTTTTCTTCCTATTAGTTATGGTTCTGATACCATGTAAAAGAACTAAAGAATTTTGGAATAAGAATTCTGATCTTCAATAACTAAAAACAAGAAATATATATATTGAAAAAAATATGCAAGTGACACGTGGAACACCGACAAAAAGAAACGTAGTACTTCTGCCCCAGGCATTTCAATTTCCCAGGTGTACCCAGCCTCAGGCCCAAGGAAGTTAGCCTCTTGGGGGAGTCCAATCTCCTGTCCCAGGAAGTCATCCTCTTTGGCAAATCTGTCTCAGGTCTTAGAGAGTCAATTTCTCAGACAAATATGCACCACCCTCTGGAGGCGTTCGACGATCCTCAGGCAGTTTACCTTCAGGGCTCAGGGATGTGCCACAGTCTTCAGGTACCAACAGTTGAAACCCTTAGGCAGGTAGCAGTCGTGGGCCTCAGGGAATTCGTGTCCGCCTCAGGATGAGCTCATCCATCTCCTAGGAAAGTGTAGAATTAGCCTCCCAATTGCAGGGTCCTCTCAAAGAAGATGCCTCATCCTCATCAATATGTATGGAACCCCCAACCAGAGAATCTCCAGTTACGTGCCTACACTACCAAAAATAAGAATGACCACTGATATAGCAGAACCTATAATGAAAGTAGATATTCTGTCCTAGGAGCTGTCTATCTCATCGTCTACCCATTTTTAGATAATATGACAGTAGCAGACCTAGAATTGGTAGAAATATCAGCTACAACATTAATGAAAGGTGGCCACATATTATCCAAAGACACTAGAGTCCCATCATTCTCATTCTCTGATGTCTAATCACATCACCAGGGCATTATATAAAGGGGGTTCTCCATCAAAGAAAGGGGTTCTTCATCTTCAAGTCTTGATTCCAGATATTCTCCCTTTCTTCACATTCGGTAAAGGAGTCTCTTTCTCTTGCATTCTATTCTGATTTGGTTATTGGAATTTACCATACATTTTTTTACCATATTTGACTTAGGTATCAGAGTTTCTCTGTCAAGAACTCTACCCGATGTGACTTCTAGCGTCTTATTATCTTACAGGAACTTGGAGGTGAGGCTTTGCAAAGGAGAATCCGGCTAACCATTCTCTCGGACGTGGATCGTCAACATAATAGTAACGTTCATATTCATACCTCAACAGCTGACATCGTCTATAAAAAATCTAACAAAAAGCCATCGAAGCATCATTTGATGAGGAAAGAGCAAAAATTATCTCAAAGTTTTGACGTAGTCGGATGACCGAACGAATGCAAAAAAATAGGGGTTTCAGTAAAGGTACCACCCGAGGAAAAGGGAGAGTCCTACTCGGACAAGAAGCACTCCGACCTAGAAGTGAATACACAGAAGGCTCCTGGCTAGCAAAATCGAAGTATTAGAGAGGGAACTCCTGGAGATCAGATGACGGTTGTCCAGAGAATCAGTTGTCCTAGGAGAGGAAAGAATGTTATTTCCTCATGGAGAGCAGGAAAATCTAACCTCCCGAGGTGGTCATATGGAGAAAATCTAAAGCTTCAGGGAAACGCATAACTACGCATCCATACCCAAGTTAACAGCCTCATAAATGGGGAAGGCCAAAGCAATAGAAGTGTTAGTGGATGAACCCAGAGCGCCTCAAGTGGTTGACACTCCCTTCAAGCTTTATGAAAGATAAGAACAGAGAAGAAATAACATCAAAGGACATCACCGAGAGATAAGTAAATAGAAAAGCGATCACAACTTAGCCCCCACTGACATGAGGTTTTACTTCAATGAGAAATATACTCAAGAAAAGAGAGTGACAATAACTACTGATAGAAAGGAGATAGAGGATTGCGTGAGGAAGGTGTTAAGGAAATGGGAGCGTAGAGCATTCTTGCTCAGGGGGAGGGCCGGACCTAGGGACTAAGGAAGTCTCTGCTTCTACCTTTACGTCTCCCCTCTCAAAGAAAATACTGGCATTATGCCTTTTCGAAAAATTCAAGATGCACCAGCTAATTGCCTACTCTAGTAGGACTGATCCCTTCTTGTACATAGACACGTTTAGGGAGATGATGCTGATGCAGGACTTGTCAGAACTATAAATGTGTCGAGTCTTCTACTTGACTCTAAAAGCATTAGCCAGACATTGGTACAAGAGACTGCCACCCACCAGTATCCGCATTTTCAATCAACTAGGGACCATCTTTGAAAATAAGTTCAAGGGGACGGCGACCATCAGCCAAAACCAGAGTACTCCTGAGAAAGCTCAGGCGATCCTAGGCAGGAGAAGGCCCTCACAGAATGATCAACAGAAAGGTGAGAGAAGCCGCCACTGAACTATAGGTGTAGTAGCAGGAACACGAAAGGAACTGACAGACAGCAAGAAGATTATTTCCTCAAGCCACGCAGGGACAAAAGACCCCGAGACCCCTTCCAGTGAGAATTTTTTTAAAGAAAAGTGAACGAATAACTGTCTAAGAATTCATGCCCCCGAAAGCTCCGTTATCAGAAATTTATGAGCACGCTATAAATAAGAGATTTTCAATTAACCTTTGAGGGCTCTCTGAGTACTAACTGAGAAGGCCCTCACTAAGAGGTCCGAGCAATTAAACCTGGAGCACACTAGCTAGTCCAGATCAGTGGCAAATATCTTGACCAAGGCGTGAATATTGGGGTTACAGAAAACGTATGGCCCCTGAGAGAGTCTCTCCTCAGGTTGGCACACATATAATATTCATGTACATTTTCTCTTGTGTAAATAAAACAGAATGTTTGAATCCTTTTTAGCACCTCCTGAAGTCTTTATCGCCCCTGTAGTCTCTTCTAGTGTTGAGGTTGACTATGGGTTCTAAGATCCCTTGACACTAGTAGAGTTAAAAATCCTGCTCAATTCAGATTCGCATAAATCTTTGGTCTGATTAGGTATCTTGAGAGTCTAAAACCTGGTTCGTGATTATGACGAGATAATCTCTGATAGTGTCAGGTCCCTCCAGAGTTAAAAATCCTGCTCAGCCCAGGTTCACATAAATCCTTGGTCTAATCAGGCATCCTGAGAGTCTAAGACCTAATTTATGATTAAGGCACGGTAATTCCTGTCAATGCCAGGTCCCTCCAGAGTTAAAAATCCTGCCCAGCCCAAGTTCGCATAAATCCTTGGTCTGATCAGATATCCTGAGAGTTTAAGGCCTAATTTATAATTAAGGCACGATAATTCCTAGCAGTGCCAGGTCTCTCTAGAGTTAAAAATCCTGGCCATCTTAGGTTCACATAAATTCTTGGTCCGATCAAGCATCCTAAGAGTCTAAGACCTAATTTATGATTAAAACACGATAATCCCTAACAGTGCCAAGTCCCTCTAGAGTTAAAAATCTTGTCCAGTCCAGGTTCACATAAATTCTTGGTCTGATCATGCATTCTGAGAGTCTAAGACCTAGTTTGTGATTAAGGCGCGATAATCCCTGACAATGTCAAGTCTTTTTAGAGTTAAAAATCCTTTCCATCCCAAGTTCACATAAATCTTTAGTCTACGTTAGGTATCCTAAGAGTCTAAGACCTGGTTTGTGATTTAGGCATGATAATCCTCAGTAACTTCAGGTCCCGTCCATCCCAGATTCCCATAAATCCTTAGTCTAAGTCAGGCATCCTGAGAGTCTAAGACCTGATTTGTGATTTAGGTGCAGTAATCCTTGGTAACATCAAGTCTCATCCATCCCATGTTTGCCTAAATTTTAATCTAAGTCAGGCATCCTGAGAGTTTAAGACTCAGTTTGTGATTAA